>JAQLOL010000005.1:6612786-6627617 GCA_029783665.1 Naso thynnoides | reverse complement strand
ATTGGCAGATCGGCCCATTACTTATTAGAGTATTTGCATCAATTATTTGGCAGGTGCATTGAAAAGATTTTAGCCAATATTAAGGCCCCATTAGCATCTGAGGCCCACTTTAAGGGTTGATATTCATCCACCTCCGTCTCTCACACTGAGAGGAGGGGACTAATCTCTCAGCCCCCCCAACCCCGCCCCAGCTCTCTTTTGCCTGTCTTTCCATTTCCGAACCCCATCGACCCCCCATCCCTCCTTTCCCCTCTGGAAGCTTGCATTAAACATAAAGACTCTGCATGGATGAGTGAGTCAACAAATTACCACGGCCAATAAATGGGAAAAATGATCTGCCCCTCTATATGCCACTAGTCTCTTATTTTCTCTCCTTCCCTTTCTCTTCCCACCTTTTTTTTTTTTGCAGTTTTCCTCCCTCTCTTCCCCCCGGTTACCTTATACTGTCCTCCATTAGGTTGTTGTCCCAGGGTTTTAAATAAACATGATCTTAGACTGAGCTTCTCCTTATTGCATTTAGTTAGAGCATCCCTCCTCATGCTTGACTGGTTGTGTCCATCAACTCAGGGGAGCCTGACTTGCTGCAAAATCTCAGCTAATACACATGAAACTGATACAGCTGTTGGTCTAACCTTTGAGTGTCTCCTTAGGAGCACAGTGATATTTGCACTTAATAAAATTATGCCTACCAGGAGAATATGCCGCTGACATTTGCCATTTGTCAAGTTGAGGTGGCAGTGAGTCATTAGTGTTCAGAGTACAGTCAAGAGTTGCTTTGCTTGCAGTCGAGTTTAAGTGACTGTATGGAAGGAGTCTTTGTGTAGATCATATGTGACTGCCACATTACATGCAATGCTATGATTTTTTTGTTTGTTTGTTTTTTGTTTACTGTTGTACTCTGTACAATAATTCTTTTTTTTTCAAATGTCACCCAGCATGAAGTGTGTCATTCTTGTACTTTATGCAAAGTCCCATCCAATGTAGAGTTCCATTTAATAAATGTGTGTCCAAGTGAACCTGAAAGGTAGTAATTTGAGAGAGAGAGAGAGAGAGAGAGAGAGAGAGAGAGAGAGAGAGAGAGATTAATCCTTTCCCAAGCAGATATCATAAACAAGCATTCACCAGTAGAGCAGCTTGGACACTAGAGAGATGCTAGATATGTTGGTTGTTTATGTAGTTAGACAATAGGTGCTTTGTTTCAAAGTTGTGCAATAACCCGTAACTCAATTGACATATTATTACTTTAAATTCTGTTATTGTTGCTTGAACTTAAGTGATGGTAGTTGTTTTTACTGTGATGACTGTGACAGGGCATAAAATCAGTCTTCTGCAGCTGCCTTGGCCCCACACTCCTGGTTTTCAGTTCAGATGTAAAGGTAGAGAGGATAAGGAAAAGGTTAAGGTAAACCCACAAAATCCCGAGCCAAGTCAGGCTGTTGGAGTCCCCTGAAAGCACAAGGTTGTAATCCATCAGTAGGCCTACTTGACAACACACACAGTAAAATATATTAAAAGAAACAAGAAACCCACAGTTGTTTGTTTGTTTGTTTGTTTTTTGAATGTGCCTATCCCTTTTTAATCAGTGTAAATTAGTAAACTTTAGATAAGAAATAAATCTCTGAAGCTTTTGGTTCTATTGCTCAGTAGGTCACACTGCATCCCAAAATATTAAAAAATAGACCACATGAATTCCTTCACGTTCCCTGATTGTTACCTCTTTGTTTTCCTGACTACGCATCCTGTAGACCTGTACCTACATCATCAGTACATATTGTGTTGTTAGACTGAAAAAAAATTACACTGTGAATTTGGAAGAATTAAAGCCAATGTTGCATGCCGCAATCAAAATGGTTATTGAGAGAAAACCTAAGAATCATTACAAAGCAAAAAATCTGTGGCACAATTTCTGTAGCAACTTTAGTCCATGCAGAGTGATAGATGTTGATGATGTCGTGCCCTTCCCTGATCCAGTCAAAAAGAGGTCATGCTGTGGAGGTATGGTGCCTTCTGTGGTTGTGGGACAGAAGGGAAGAGGACAGAAGCAAAAGTTTTCCCAGCCCCGTATACAAAGTATAATGATAATACAATGATACAACAAATTCACTCCTTCAAATTTCGTGTAGTGCATAGGCCAAAGTAAAGTTTTGTCTGCAGGTGATATGCTAGTCCTTCCCATTACCCTCTGCGGAGAGCAAATGGGTACAGTGAAATTTGATTTCTGCATTTAACCCATCTCTGAGGAGCAGTGGGCAGCCACAGCTAAGAACTCCAGATCTTAGCCACACCCTGGTCAAGGGTACTGACCGGACACAGACCTAACAAACATGTTATGAAGGTGGGTAAAACTGAGGCATCCAGAGAGGAAACCCATGCAAACACGGCAGAACATGTAAACTCCACACAGAAAAGCCCTGCCTCAGCTAGGAATCAAACCCAGGAAATTCCTGCTATAAGGCAACAGTGGTAACCACTGATCCACCATACCGCCCTTACATGGTTAATGTTAAGGTAAGGTTAGCAAATGATAATGATTTTAGAGTCTAACTCTTCTCGCTTTATCACTCTTGATACTAAGTCACCTGACTTTTTTGTTTTCTCTGACATTTGCACTTAAAATTGCATGCAGAATTGGATCTAGATGTGCATTGCACACATTTAGAAGTTTATTTGTGCACAGACCGAAGACAAAGGGATGGCACATCGACTTGTATCATTTTGATTCCTCTCAATCTTACACAGCCATTGTTATGCTTATGATGAATTTGGCCTAGATAACATATAGCATATAATAAAGTTTGTTTGTTAGGTCGTCTGAGCTTTTGTTGTTGGTTTCGACATGATTCCTCTGCTGTAGGTTGTGTTTTGGAGTGCATATTTATTCCAAAAGTACATTTGAAGTTATTATTGATAACAACAACAATGAGATGCAGTGGGAATAGATCAGAGATATTACAATGAGTACAAAAGAAGAACAGTCCTATACAGAGCCTATAAAAAGTATTCACTACCCCATCCCCCTGGACTTTTCATGTTTTATTCCCAAGGAAAAGAAAATACACCAAAGTCGTTTATGTTAAAGTCTCTGAAAACTTTGGTATTATTCAAAATTATTCAAGTGTTTCTGTAGAACCTAACCCATTAAATATTCATGACAAACTAAGCTGTAACAAAAGTTAAAGATCAGGAAAATAAAAAAATAAAAAATGGAAACACAAGCAAGTCACTCCAAAAGTGTTTTTACATCTTGAACTGTGCATCATTTTGACATATTAGTCATGCAACTTTAGGTCTTTGACTTTTAGTGCCATGTCTTGTAATACAGGCCAATAATTACTTTTATGTTTGTCATTGTCATTTTGCTGTTTTCTATATAAAGATATAGCCAGTATGTTTGAATAAATAAATTAAATATTGCTGAATATTCTGTCGTTAGATTTTTTTTGAGGCAATATGGCTGGTTTGATTTTAATTTTTGTTATTGCTCATAATACATTTACCTTTTTTGCTATTTTTTTTCTAACAACCTTCCTTTTATTATGTTTTTGCATTAAACATGATATTGCTCCTCAGTTAATTTTCTTTCATTTTATTGTTTTGATAGCACACTGACTCCAGCACCTTAGCTGATGCTGGAATTGGCTTCCATTGTCAGACTATCTTCACTCTCACCCGAATGATTTCTTAGCCATATCAGTAATGTCAGTGCTTTTTTATGACAGATTTTCTTTTTCTTTTTTTAATCAAAAAACATTGTAGTAATACTGTAAAAAAAACAAAACAAAACAAAGTATTCTTTATTTATTGCATGCTTACCAAGAAAAAATAAAAATCCTTGTATGATTATTTTCTTAAAGACAGACCAGAAAACCTAGCCTGGTAAACCCATTGTGATCACGTTAGTGAGATTTTCTGTTGCGCTCTGTGATCTGTCTGAACAGACCACGTTAAGTGTGTTTCAATGTCTATAACAACAAAAGTACAGGGCACTTACGCTGTGCGGACGAGACAGAAGCAGACAGTCCGCAGTCATTTGCCTTTTCATAGTCCAGCTGCACCAACCCACACTCTCCTACATTTTCCACAATCTAGGGGATCATTTCCCTTTCTGTTGGAAGTTACATATTGTAAACCACGTGTTGTCATCTATGGATGAAGAGGAAGAGCAGCTCTGCAGGCTATTTTAAAAAGAAAAAAAACAGAGGTAAGGGCACGCTAGGTACTCGCAGTCACAGAAATTGGGCCTAGCTGAGTCTGGTCCATATAGGATACATCTGAATTATTGCTGCCTTCAAAAGGAGCTCAAGAAGCAGTGAAGTTGTGTCGATAAGTCGTCGAGAGGAAACACTTGGCATTCAAGTAGAAACCACATGTGAGTAGCATTGGTAGGAAATGGTAATATGGATGCAAAAGACTTCTTGTTCTCCTGGCTTTCTGTGTAGAAATGTTACATTATTACCTTGTGATTAAATACCACATGGAAGAACAAGAGACAAGACGACGAAGGTGACGATTTATGTCTTGATTAACAACATGTCTATACTTGTCTTTGCTACTTTTGGTCCTTTAAGGACCAGTACTGGCTCTGCCATTCTGAAAACATCAGCAAACATGTCACAACTCGTGAACTCGGAGCTTTTTGATAAAGTCGACTTACGATGCCGTGAATAAGACAAGAGGGCAGCATTCACATGGTCTCTTCTGAACACGGTAAATATGACCCCAGTTAAAGGCACTGAATGAAACCTGTTCTAGGGGCCAATCACTGTCTTCTGAGGAGGGTCTACTGGCTGCTACGGGCAGGGTTTTAGGTGTGCCTAACAATGGCATGTCGGACAGGTTAGCGTAGACATTGTTGTAGTATCAGTTCCATCAGAAATGGACAATATTTCTTCATTAAAAGACGAGCAAAGAATGGCACTTAGGGCTTTTCTTGATGGAAAAAAAGGTCTTGATTTAACAAATGGCTCCACTAGTAATGGGGTTTATTGATCAAATTGGTCGAAGTTAGTCTGCAATCAACAGTAACAGATGCATGGTTTATCCAGTCACTTGCCCTAGTGCCAGCCCTTTTCCAAAAGGTTTCCAGTAGAGCCTTCCGACATGCTTCTGTGCATAAGAACATCTGGCTTGTCAGGTTGCAAAAGAGCCTGATAGAGTTTATAAAAAAGGGATGGTAAAGGTGATATTGTGGGTTTGCGTCATGCCTGCACTTTCATTTGCTGAAGAACAGATTGAAAGGTTTACAGATTTGTAGCAGTTCAACGTTTTACCTTATTGATTCAGTTGCGATTCAGCCAACATTTCCATATTCTTACTTGGGACAAGCACCAACAGTCACCACCACAGCAGTATATTTGCTGCAGATAAACCACTTGCAGCCAGAGAGTGTTGTAGTTTTAGCATTTATTCAGCAAATGATGTCCTCAAACACATAGGCTTAACGAAAATTAAATTAACGCAAAGGGGATACCTGGTATGGTTGTAACACTTTCTGCTTGAACACCAGCAACTCAAATTAGCTGAATTTTTTAGAGCTTATGAATTTTGATACCAATTACCCATTTATTTATCAACAGTGAATGGTGATGCTTCCCAGCTACTACAATTATATTTCATTAACTGAAATTAAATAATTCCATTGTTACGACCTGCCAAACTCCCAAAGTAAGTTTTTGACAAGAACGGAATATTTAAAATTAATACAATTTTTTGCAATATTTACATCAGCTTAGAACCATTTGGGATCTGCCATGTTGCTCTCATTCCATGAATTTGGATGTTTGATGCTGCACTCCGCCGTGAGTAGATGCGGATTTCTCGATGTCAAAACAAGTTTAAAGCAGTAGCCTACAATTAATATTTACACATAAAAAGCTAAAGCAGATAGCCAGTGTCCTCTTAGGTTAAACCTGCTAACCTGCACACGTCAGAAACTAAAACCCTCACATGAAGTGAGTCCAAGTCGAACAAACATGTCTGCTGCCTTAGTCAGGTGATCAGTCAAAACATCTTCTTGCAGTGCACTGTGGGCTTTTTTTTACTGCTGTGTGAGCTGTGTATGCCGCTTATTGTCACATTGTAGAATATTCTTTAATAACAGACTTTACTGTCTTTCCCTGCTTTACCTCATCTCATGTAGATTTAGGAGTTGCACGTGTGCAACACATACACATCAGTTTTTCTTACCCAGTGTTTTAGCATTCAGAAAAAAAGTAGCATGTTTGGCCAGCAGTTCCCAAACTTTGTCGCTTCTCAAAATGGGTCATATACCTCTTTTCATTAAGTAAAATGTAACATGGTACATTTAGAGAATTTAGTCTCCTAATTAAAATTAAAGCTTGATTGTGTGCAAGATGTTGATACCAGAGTATGAGCAACAGTCTGTAAGTTTGGTTGGCTTCCCAAATTCATTTAAATTGCAGGGCTATCTGTTATTTGTTATCTGTATGTGGAGAGGTGCTCAGTAATGAATGAAATGTATAAACTGGATTCTACCATAACATCCTCGACTCACGTTTTGTTCCCAACCTGAAATTGGGCAGTGAAGTGCATTTGTTCAACAATGACTGATGATGAGTGATGGTGTTTAGTTTGAATCTTGGTAAGACTCCAAATTTCTCTTTTGGTTCTTCGAGCTGAAAAAAATTGGGACCCTCTAAGTTAGAAACAAATTTAATTACTCACCAATAAATGTGAATTAAAACACTTTTAAAATGAGTTACAACCATATTCAAAACTGTCAGCCATTTTTCAGCTAGCTGGAGCAGCTGGTCTGAAATAGGCATAAATTAAATGTCTCACATTTTATCTCATTTTTAAGAGACTGCTTCTTTATTTGAGTGCATAATTCAAATTTCAACCTCAGTTCTAATAGAAATACAGATTTGATCAAACAAAAAATATTTTTCAATCAAATTTCTTTTGCTACAAAATCTGCATAGTTCTTTACACAGCTATGAAGCAAGCTGCAAGACCAGGAAGAAGATGAACCTGATCACATGGCTCTTAGGTAATCTCTTTTCAGTAAATATTTCTGTTGCAACCATCCCTGCTTTACCTGATGAATATGGCCGCAGAGAGAATAATAGACTTTGCTCCTAAGAAATTTCTAATTGAATTTTTGAAACATGTCAAATCCACAATTAGTTGTGCACCCCTTTGCCGACCATTATCTTATAATTTCTGTCTTTAGGCTTTCTTGTTCCTCTTCCTGGCAATGTAATGATGTCAATGCCCGGTCAGAAATGGCAGCTCAATATGACCCCAGTTAAAGGCACCGTATGAAACCTGCTTTAGGGGCCAATCATTGTCTCATGAGGAGGGTCTACTGGCTGGTACAGGCAGGGTTTTAGGTGTGCCTAACAATGGCATGTCGGACAGGTTAGCGTAGACGTTGTTATAGCCTCAGTTCTATCAGAAATGGGCAATATTTCTTCATTGAAAGAAGAGCAAAGAATGGCACTGAAGGCTTTTCTCGTGGGGACAATTCTCTCCAGCATTGAATCCATTTCAGAGTTTTTCTTTGTCCTCGTCATGGAGGTCAGAAAACTGACTGATTGGCCGTTGTTGCTTCTAGAGAAAGGCTTTTAAAATCATTTATCAAACATTCATTACACACACGTAATCTCCAGTGATTTATTAATGAATTAATTAATAATTCTTCATTGATTTCAAGTTGTAAATATCAAGAAATCCTTGATGTGTTGCTAATTTTATCTGCACTGAATCATTAATTCTTACTGAACACTTAATGTAGGCTACAAAATTTCTCTCATTGCAAACCATTTGGACAAGACAAGACAAACACTTGGCCAAGAAATGTAGGCAGTGGCAACATGCTGCACAGAAAAGGACAGAAATGCCGACTGCCTGAACTCCAGGATGCTTCTCTTTCTCCCACCAAGAGACAACAAAAGTCTGCGCTCCAGTGAGTCGGGATCCCTTGGCTTCCATTACTCCTCAACACTGTCTTAGTCATTTATATACAGTTGTTGCTAAGTTAGTTGACTTAGAAAACATTGTGGTAATGCTTACCCCGGTATCTTCTGTGTTTGTGTGTGCACGCATGCTTTTGCCCACAGAGACAGACTCCCTATAGAGCTACATCAGTAATAATGAACTGTGTGGAGAGAGGAGAGGCCCGTCTCTGGCAGGGTGAAGACTGTACTGTAACTTCATCCTCAATGATCGGGTCGAGCTCCACAAGCCATTTGATGGTGCATTTACTGACTTTCTTCCTTACTGTCTCTTGTACATGTATCTGTTTACACATTGATATTACACAATAAATACAAGTGAAACAGATCTATGCCAATTTACTTGTGAGCAGGCGCTTACATGATCCTGGCAGGTTCCGTCCCCAGTGTGAAATTAAATGCTGTGAAGTTGTCATGCCAAATATCACAATCATATTTTCAAATCAGATCTCCGCTGTCACAAAAAAATCAGAGCTGTGCCGAGCCGAGCAGAAAATAATCTGTAACATCACACAGTCCATCAAGGACACTGATTTTCACTTTGATTCTCTTTGATGCTGTTTGATTTTGTTTGTTTGCTTTTGCACATGTATCCTTGTGCTGGCCCGTGTGTGCGTGCAGGAATGCATGCACACACACGCACACACCTACCCTGCATGTGAGTTAGAAAATTTCGGAACGGGAAAAACAGAGTGTGACTGCAGAGCAGGGAGAGGTTACGTTCAGAAAACAAACTATATGACAACAGCGTTCTCTTTTGATATTTTGTGACTGGCAATCTTCAAATGCAGCCAAACAAAGAGGTGTAAAAAGAGGAAAAACAAAGGAAAGGCAAAATTGAAGTTGTCAGTTTGTAGCTGAGTTGTCCTAAACTATCCCATTCTGCAGCCAGTGGGGGTTTCTGTCAGCCAGCATCAGACTTTGTTTCTTCAGCTCTGTTGCAGCATTTCTCTGTCTGAGCCTTTACACATCTCTGGGTCTGGGCTATAAAATGACTATGTTAGACACAGTGGAATAGGGGTGGCAGATGACTGATAAATGTATTAAATCATTAACAATTTGCAGAGGAAGGGGAGGGACAGGTGCAGATTGGCAGTCTTTGATCTCAGTAGAATACGAAACTACATACGGATGCTCACTGGGCTGAGAAGGAAGCATGTTGCTCTTCTGTGTGAATTCACAATGTTTCAGCACACAATGATGGAGCCTGAAAGCTGTTTTTATTGAGCGTGATCTACTGTAGTATGTGTTGGCGTTATTATTTGTTTGGAAAGACTTTTATGGTCAGATACAAAATTTCCCGACAGTATTGGAGGGTACAGAAGGTGGTTGGGGATGTAGCAGGCATTTTGTTTTACAGTATAATTTTTACAAAATCAACAATGTTCTGATCTCAAATGTAGCATGATTTGCTAGGCATCCTCTCATAAATTACTCTGACATGAAATCCTATTCTACTGTTGCAATAGTACTGCATTTCCTCATTTACACTGTAGTGTGCATGCTTGACTTTTTCTTAATGCCGTACCCATTTTCTGCTCCCTGTCTCGCAAATACCATACTCATGCACAATTTGAAATAATAGCAGAGTTTAAAACATGAAATTATAAGGTAATGTCTCACCAAAGGCTATAGTCACATTACAAAATGCTTTCCCAGTGATCTGTATGATTGCTCGCAGCAGTGAAATTTAATAGTTTGGGCATAGCACCCCCTGCAGGAAGGCATTATTCTTTGCTAATAACACCCTCGATGCTTGGACCAAAGCAGAGGCTCTAATTGTTACCATTTCACTGCAATTACAGCCCTTTCTACTTTGATTGGTGGGTAATTGAATTGGTTTGAGCCTGTATGATTTCCGTCTGAATTTGCCACTCATAGTCCAATCTTGGCACTGGATCAGACAAAGCCTGTCTCCCAGTAATTAAAGACGCCAAAGCCAGGTGTAGAACTGGGGAACTAGGGAACCATAGCCAGATGAATGGGACTGATTAGGTGTTTAGTGAAAATGAGATTTTCTGGCTCAAAGACAAAGTACAGCCTCTCACTTGGCGCTCAGTGTTTGGTGGGGTGGCAATTGACTGTTGTTGATGAGGTACATGAGGTAAAGGCCTGAAAATGACTTCCTGCATTCATGGCATTTACAAAGGAGCCGCGTCAAAGTCTGCGTCTAAATCTGAGAGATACATTTCAAGCATGAAACAGGCTTTTAAATTGAACTTATACGGAAAAATAGAAGATTTTTATTCTAATTAGGCAGAAAGCAGCTGGTCTCAGATCAGCTGTTGAGAATATGAGGCACAGAGAAAATCTACGTGAACACTATCTGCCCATACATAATGGGACAAAATGTGTATTCTTTAAGTTCACCTACGGAAAATAAAGATTATTGCTTGAACCTGGGTGACTAAAAAATTGATATTATTTGTATTTTTATTATTGACTGAGCTTACAGCACATCACCCAAAATATTAGGACATTTTCCTGCATACTCATACCATTTGAATGAGGTCGAACAATCACATGTTGGTTCTAAGTGAACGACAGCTGTGGTCCAGTCAAGGTCAGCATACTCAGAGCGGTGGATGTACGCCAACGGACTGAGTGGAAAATGAGAGTTTCTTCTCCCTTCATTGAGACTGGAATGGATTTTAATCAACACATTATGCCAGTTGTTAATTGCTTTTGCTGCCTGCTGCTAAAATAATTTGCTACTTTTTTATTGTAGTAGTAGCCATCTGTTTCAAAACACGGGGACAGGATCCGGATTAGACCTGGGGTGGATGTTGACATGAGATACAGGCGGCTAATTTGCACTGCCGCCACCTTATTTATGAGGCTATGAATGTGTGGAATGGAAGGGGAGATTCACAGGGATCTACAATTAGGAGCATGTGACAGTGACTTCACGAAAACAATGATAAATAATAAAAATATCTACACAAAAAGGTGCCTTTTTTCAAAAGATGCATCACATTAGTTATGTAGTCTCAGTGATAAATGACTAGTCACTTCTGTACAAATGTATGTGCCAGATTATCCCGTGCATCTCATGAAATAGACGTCCTTTGGCCTTGAGGAACAATGGCGTCCTTATGAGACTCACCCTGCTTTAACCCCCGTTCATGTCCCTTAATTGCTCAAGGCAGCAGACAATCTCAATAATGTCTAGAGGAGACAATAACCATGAGGAGCTCAGTGAGAGAAAGCTTTCACCCTACTTCACCTCAGATTTACTCTAATCAGCCTTACTGTTGAGGCCCATGTCACTAGTTGTATATATTTTGAGTAATGCCTCTGCTCTCCTCTGCTAGTGTCAGGTCTTTGCTCATTGTGTTGGCAGGTTTTTGTTAGAGTGAAGGAGAGAAAGCAGGTTTTCGACCCTCTTTGAGTTGGTTTTATTTGCAGACACAAAAGTTGGTCCAGTGCAGTGGGTTTTTTCGGGGAAAAAAGCAGTAAGCATTCTTTTTCACTCATGGGAAAGTTGTGAAATTTGCCAGCCAATGTTTGATCAGATCAAAGGTTCATGTGGAATCTAACCACCTCAGTCTCTGCCAGTTGAAAAATTAAGCATTTACACATAGAAGAGCAATCACACCTCATTTCTGGTTAATAATCAGATGGTCTCATCGTCTCTGTGTGAAGCCTCTGAGGTTTGAATTGAGACTTTCTGGAGGAGGGTGACAAATGTGTTCCAAGTTCCATCTACTTTCCAACACTTCCTCCTTCAACGCCAGTTTTTAATTAGCTGTGTGGAGAGCCGTCAGCAAGTGCACTGACCATGTACAGTATGTGTTTTATTTAAAAAAAAAATTATTAAATTATTAAAAATTTCATTCTGTCTGTCATACAGTATTGCATCTCTGTGTGTGTGTGGTGGTCTTGTTCTTTAGTCCGAGAAGTGTGTGATGCTACCGCAAGGGTGTGGAGGCGACATCTCAACAGGAGGGAACCAAGCCATCAAAGCCATCATGTACTTTAATTACAGGTAATCTCAACTCACAGACACTCTCCCACTCCCTCTGTTCTTTAGAACTTCCTCCTCAATTACCAAAGTGCCTCAATTAGGCCCCTAAATAAGCAGTGGACATGCACGAGGGAGAGATGGGCAAATTACAACGGAGAGGGTAAAAACAACAGGCCTCGTAAGAGCCAGTGTGATGCAGAGGCAATTAAAAGACAAAAAAATGTTCCACCACGCAGGGCGAAAATGAGAAAAAAGAGAAAAAGCCCTTTGATGAGCTAGTTCTGAGCTAAGTGGAGCTTAAGAGGCAAGGGTAGAGGAGAAGAAAGAGTGAGAAAAGAGAAATTAAAGACAGTTGATTGGCAAGAGGGCTGATGTCACACTGTTTCCCTACAGGACCATATGTTGGGGGGGAGCACTCAGTCATCGGGAGACTGGAATGTGTGAGTAAGTCATGATTTCTATAGAGCAAGAGGGCGTCCCACAGGCAGCTGATTCTCTCCACTCTTACTCCTTGCATTCATTATCCGGCCAACCCCATACACACTCCATCCACTCTGAGACTTACTGGGCTCTTGAATGGACAAATGAAGACCCTGTCTCTGCTAATGGCCTAATTCTAACAGAAGAATGCTTAAGCTGCAGCCGGCAGTTGAGTGCATTAGTCAATTACCTCAGATTCAAGCTGGAGTGATTGTCAGATGAATTAACTAGAAAGAAATACACCACCAAAGAGTAAAATGAGAGGCTAGTACACACTACTCTGTTTATGTGTTTGGTTTTTTTGTGAGTGGGTGTGTGCTCTGCTGGATCAACTCGGCCTCATTCTGTGGATGGCAGACTTGCGCTGACCTGGAAAGCTGGCTGGAAACTGAGCTCATCAATGCAGATGCACAGCGAGCTGCACATGGCAGATGATGGTACTGTCATAATATGGCCTCGCTCTGGAAAGTGTAGAAAGTGCTGGAGCAGAGGACAAAACTGTACATTAAAATGCACACAAAAAGAACAGCCCTGCACTGCAGCCTTCCCTTTAGGTTGAATGTTGCACTTGAATAAATAGAAAAAAACATGGAAAAAACAACAAAGTTGAGAAAAAGCTCAACGGCCAATCAGGGCAGCTCAGCGTGTATCCAGGAGAGGGCAGTGTTACCCAGACAAGAGGTGGGGACCGCACTGAGTGTTTGATCTGAGCAGATGTATGTGAGGAGACTTATTAAACAGCAGCTGTCCAGTTACCCCCTTCGTTAGTCTAATGCCATGTTTTTTTTTTTCTCATAAAAGGATAATTAAATACCTCAAAAACCGAATTGAATCACTATGTGAGACAAGTCGTGATGAAAGGTGCCAACAGGCTTTTTTAAAACAATCTTTGAATGGCCCAAAAAACCAAGGAAAGACTCATGACTTAAACTATGTGAAAGGCAATAGAGGCTGTATTGTAGAATGTAATAGCATGTTAAATTTCTGGAGCTTGAACAGTTTGGAGTTTTGTTTTCTTGTGAAGCATTAAGTCTCCAAGGAAAATAGTTTAAACTATAAATTATGACATTTAAAATATAAGAGAATTTTCAGTTCATATTTTAATGTTATGTATTTTACATTATTTTTATCATCCAATTGCCACCTACAGATTCTGTCTCTAAGGTGTGAAGCATCCAGTTTTGTTTCTAGTTTCTATCACTAAAAATGCATTTCAGTTTAGAAAAATCACACAGACTGGAACTTAAAGTAACTCAGTCTAGTCAGACAAACAAGCGGTGAGCAGGTTTCTTACAGTATAGCAGTTAGAATTTCCTGGTTCCTCCTGGTGGCCACATTCTTTACACTGCCACACACTAATGTATGTTCATAGCACAGTAATTAGACCAAAAGCTAGTACATACAGTAAGCAGTACTAATTTAACCACCATATAGGACTCAGCCTGTAATCACTGCTAAAATGCTACAGTATAGCACCTGTAGATTTAATCAAATGCTGAAAATGTTTATGATGGTGAACGTTTGTAAATGTCATGTAAGACATATAAACTCCTTTGTGCTCACAATAAAAAAAAGGAAGATTAGTTGTGCCACATGCACACGTCTTTCTATGTGCAGTGAAAACCATGTATTCCCCAAACATCAAATTTTCACAAGCAAAGGACAGGCCCATTTTCAGCTTTGAACCAATGCAGTTTTCAAATTCGCTGATGATTTTTAAAAAAATGATTTGTGTAACATCACAAGTTTTATTCAAGAGCATCAAATGTTTCAGTGTATCTGGAGACTTCGACCGAACTAATGTATTGTTATAACTGGCAAAGTTAAATTTCCGTATCGGACAATAGCCAAAAGTGTATAGCGAGTTTAAAAGTAAATGAAATCTGGCATTTCTTTTGCTCATAAATACCAAAGCAGTGCAGGCCTTTATTAGAATAATTAAATACTTGATAAAGCTGAGGATTTGTAATACTTTACAAAATATTTAATATTTTAACTACACAGAAATACATAAGATGGATTTGACTTTTAATTACATTCACAGTCATAAATTTAAAAATGGCCCTAGCCTGCTTGAGAACATGAAGCCTCTTTTAAGTATAAAGTGACTACATGAAAATCAACATTTATACGAGTGATACTGAAAACCAGATGAGACATTTTCAGAAACATAGACAAACAGAAAAGCACTGACATGTAAAGGACATCACAAGTCATTGTAGCTGCGTCAACACAACACAAAACAGTGAAACAGTAGAAAACACAAACAGTAAAGCAGCAGTTCCTTGGTTCAAGTCCTTTCCTGTCATGTCTGTTTTAACTTCATATGCCTGCATAGAAAAATTCAGCTATCGTAATGAGTGGAAATTAAAGTGGAAAAGTGTCACTGCATGTCAAAATGGCTGCTG
>JAQLOL010000005.1:6598909-6609033 GCA_029783665.1 Naso thynnoides | reverse complement strand
GCTTTAACATGTCAAGCTATAGTTTACTGCAAAATTCTGTTTTGTATATCAATTACTCAGCGTTAGATGTCTTGAACTGAACAATTCTTTTTTCCTTCAAGCGTTTCCCCAGGTAAATGGGTGATTTCAAAAATGTGCGCTCACTTTTGCTGGCCTATGGAAATATACTCTTTAAAACTTCAGTACTATCTGAAAAACATCCATTAAAACTCTCAACAGCTTTGTGCAGCATAATCTAAGTCTTCTTTATAATGTTGTATGCTCAATACTTCCAAAAAACTTTTATTTCCTCTAGAAAGTTACTAAAGCTCTCTGCACCAGCTATGCTCTTATTGAAAGAAAAATATTAAAAAGTTCATCCCAATCTTCACGATAAAGAAGATTATACCACACAAAGCTGTTGAGAGTTTTGGATGGATGTTTTTAGATAGTTTTGTAGCTTTCAAGAGTGAACCTCTACAGACTACTAGCAATTTTGAATGCAGTTTTGCATTTTTGAAATTACCCGTTTACCATAGAGAAATGCCGGATGGAAATAATAAATCTTCAATTCAAGACATTTAAGGGTAAGTAGTTGATGTAAAAAACAGAATTCTGCAGTAAACTATCACTTTAAATAATTACATTTCTTCTTCCAAAAGAGAGTGTAAGGCAGTTGCAAGAGGGCTACAAAAGTGTAGTTCAGTAACTTTGTCACATTTCGTTATTCAAAATATTTGTACCATGTACCATGTGTATGGGTCAGCTGTATGTGGTATTTTATGGTCACCTGAGGACATCATGGAAGGTCACATCTCCTCCACTGTGCAGTCGCTCCATCTCGTAGCACATGTGTTTAAACAGCAGCTTGTCTTTATCCAGGTCCACCTCCAGCCTGCCTCGGAGCAGACGAAGCAGGAATTTCACCCTGGATGTTGGGATCACACCCTGGGGAGACGATCGGAAAAATCACAGGGACATTCACGACTCAAGTCTACAAAGTTGAGACTTGGACCTTAATTTAAAATTTTCACAATCTGCTGTTTTCTGTTGGACAGGTAGGTGCCAAACACCGGCAGTTAGCTTGTGCTATTTTGCTAAATTATTACTTAATCTAGCACATACTGTTCTAATTAATTTTACTCTTAATTCCATACATTCGTTCTCTAAGCCCATCTCATTAGCCTTGCCTTACTTTTATCTTCTCTATATCATCATTTGCTCACAGTCATATGATCATCATCCTCCACCCTTTTGCTGTGTCCTCAGCCTCTCTCCTCCTGCTAATTTCTCACCTCCCGTTTGTCATCCACCATGTTCCAGATGATCTGGAAGTGCCTCAGGTCATTATAGCTCAGCAGCTGGTCTTCCTCGGTGTAGTAGAATAGAGAGAAGTTCTCCACGATTATGGCTGCAGCAAAAGCAAAAGATATCAATACTTGCAGATCAAGGAAGATGCCTCAGTCATTTAACAATTGTTGGAAGATTGTTCAGTGGCCCTTTAGAATGATCTGTTTATTTTATTAGACCATGAATCAACAGTCCAGGTCTCAGGGAGCCTGAATGAATCATGTCACAATAACCGAGACTGATCAAATAGTGAATCTTAGTGAATCAAATAGTGAATCTTATGATATGAGTTCAAGCAAGAAGATTTTACTATATTTTTACTCTCCTTTCTATACTTATACTTAACTTTTATTTAACCTCTATTTTATTCTCAAGTTTATTTTTATTAATACAACAGTACAGCATTAATACATAAAGTTTTGTTTTTGTTCGTGCAAATTTCAGGTTCTTTTTTAGCAAGAGTTTATTTGCCAAAGGTTTTGGCTCTTATAATAAGTATATATGGCATATGTTTCGATGAGACTACACCATATGGAAGGCAATGACACCAATACAATTCTCAAAACCAGGGAATACACACTGTTAATTATATTCAACAAGATGTAGGGAGATACTTAGGTTAATGTACGAGACATGCCTATTTTTTATTCTATTCTGTGGAAACCCTTTCTTTTTTCTGTTCCTCTTATCTCTCCTTGTATGGCAGCCATTGACATGAGAAAAATAATAACTTCTACATGAGGGGATTTGATTGTTGTGCTGAAATTATGCTGTAATAAACCGAAGCCTTTGTTGTCCCCTTGCAGAGGTGACAAAACCACACATAGGTGGGCCTTAGGAGTTCTGCAGTATTGCATAACAGGCAGAGAATAAAACTAAGCTCTTGCTGTTGCCAAAGCACAACTTTGTCATCCTTTTGAACAGCTTTTATGCATGCATGCACTTGTTTTTGCACTACGGACATGGCATGGACTCACATTAATTCCCCAGAAAAGTACCCAAACTTTGATTAAAATCTCTGAATTGAAAATGTGTTAGAATAATATGAGTGTGAGCAAGATTTTATTCCCCACAATGTACTTAATACAAGTATACCCACACACACTAACCTACGAGTAGGTTGAGCATTATGTAGGCAATGATGACATAGAAAGAGCAGAAGTAGATCAGCGCTCCCGCATAGTTGCCACAGTCAGTCTCCCAGTAGCGATGCTTGTCTGGAGTACAGAACGGGGCCTGCACCTGCAAACCGGAAAAGAAAAAAAAATGCATCAAAATGCTTCAAATTTGTGTGGAATGCTTTCTGAATTGTTACAGTCAGACAAAAGAATTACACTGTGATATCTAGCCAAGCATAAAGCCATGTCAGCAGTTTTCACTGAGGTCATTTCTTTGTTAGAAAGTAGTTTCAGAGTAAAGTGCTGACAGTGAGGTCTGTAGAGGATCCAAAGTTGTATAAACAGCTGGAAGAAACGGGACTAACTGTTAATTTTGCTGTGAGCGCCACAAACAAAAAATTCATCCATCACCTTCACTGTATTGGGGAAGCGGCAGAAAATTGAGGTGAAGCAACCTTTTCAACACAAATATAATAGTCGTTCTGTTCTTTTGTCTGTAAAGATGTGCGTTGGACCTGCTTACCATGCAGTCATGCATGATTTTATTCCAATCTTCCCCTGTGACGATACGGAAGAGAACAGTGATAGCCTTGCCTGCTGTGGAGAAGTTGGCATGCCTGCAATTAGAGGAGACAGACAGAAACAGTCAGACAACTCTATAAAGATGAGCTTTACCGTCTGCAGTGTTCATCAGTGGGAACAAGCAGCATCACAGAGGACAGAGTGCAGTAAATGAGCGGAAAATCAAATTCTTACCGGTTTATGTTCTCTCCATATTTGACAGTCCCAAAGAGAACAACCCCAGCAAATGCGTAACAGAGGAGGAGGAGGAACATGCCAACGATGATGAAGAAGCTCTTGTACATGCTGACTACCACAGTCAACAGCAGCATCTTCAAAGTTACCTTTATTCATCACACACACACACAGACACACACACATTCAGAAGCATACCTTGTTGTTACAATACACATCCTTTTTCTTGTATAAATACACCAAATAAGGTAAGTTCATGCATGAAACTACACTCACATGCTTCCCACATATTGTAAAGAACCTGAAGACGATCACACAGGTGCCCATCATGTAGGTATATGCATTCTGTAGGGTAAATTATAAAGTTATTTTGTACACTAAAAAGATTTTCAAAAATGTTTGTTTGATGCAACAGTAGTTTGTCTAACCAGTAAGGAAAAGTGCAGGACAATCCAGATGACACCCAATGATGTGACCAGCAGGTCATAGCGATTCCGTCTGCTCTGCCAGTAACCCGCAGGAGACATGGCTATCAGCTTCATGGTTACCTGAGCAACAACATCCACATGCAACATCAGACAGATGTCTTCACCCAGAGGAGGCAATCAAAGTAAAACCTTGAAGCTGATGCACGAGCAGACTGATTAACAGGCTCACCTCAAGTACGAATATGAAGGTGAAGACTACAGACATGGTGGCAAGAGGAAATGTAACTTGGTCATCTACGTCCCACTGAAGAGGGGCAGATCCACACACATGACAATATGTCAGTTCCATTATATTTATTTAGGACATTTTAAAATGAAACTTCTTAATTGGACTTGACATAGGGAAGAAATGAAAAAAAACAACAACAAAAAAAACACAATAAATGATGTTATGCACTGTGGTACGAGGCTTTACCTTGACTGAGAGCAGCACTGATTGTGCCAACACCAGCACAGCAATGCCCCGTTTGAAGAAGGGATGTTGAGTGATGTCATACATCTTGGCCCGAAAACCCCCGTTTTCTGTCAGGATGATGGAAGACCAGAGATTTATTGATACCTGCACGGCTGGAACAAAATGTCTCCCCTGTTAAAATGCTTATTTCAACACTTTCATTCAGCCAGAATGACTCAATAAGATCAAGTCAGACATCAGATTTGAAAGTCTGAACTGGCTGTGGCTGAATGCTTGAATCCGTGGTAGCATTCCTTATTGTCCTGCAGATGGCGCTCATGGACCGCATGGGTGTTCTTGTCAGTGAGCCTGAAGGTTTTACTTACCCAGGTTTCACACTGAAGCTTTTACATGCATTTCTCAAGAGTAAGGTAATATAATGAATTTGCATAGTTAGTTAAACTGTGACATTTACACTGACTCACAGTGATGGACAGTAACTAAGTACATATACTCAAGTACTGTACTTGAGTATGATTTTGAAATAGCTGTACCTTACTCGAGTATTTCCATTTTATGCTCCTTATATTTTTACTCCACTACATTTCAGAGATGACTATTGCAAATTCTTTCCCCTACATTTATCTAAAAAAACACACGGGGGGAACTCAACGTCCACTGAGCAGATAAAGTATATTAAGTAGTCGAATCAAGCTCCAACTTTATCAGCTACAACCGTAAAACACTGCACATGTTAATGCATAAATATTTTTAGTTCAATATATGGTATTCTGAAATGGAATATTATGCATAATGAGTGCTTTTGTTTTTGGTACTGTTATAACATTTTCATGTCCATACTTTTAAACTTTCATTTTGAAAATTCGAATGCAGGAATTTTACTTGTAACAGAGTATTTTTAATGTGGTAATGCAACTTTTACTAAAGTAGATGATCAGAGTACTTCTTAAATCTCTGCTGACTCAGCATTTCAGTGTTTCCTGAGCATAAACTGAATTTATCTTTATTTAAAAGGAGTGAGAGGAGCGGATGTGATTGGCCATCCTAACTCTACCTGCTGATACTCTGTTGTTTGCCACTCTAGCTGAGCTGCAGGTAGCCTGTTTACTTTGCTTGTATAATTAAGTTTCCCATTTCCACACACTTATCAGAAGTTTTTGCTTGTATCATGAGTCAGCATTCTAGCTTTAAAGAATGTTGTCATATTTCATTCTTGTCACAACCAACCCTTGTTAGAAGAGATCATTTTTTGCAGAAGTCTCTCTTGTTGCGTCAAATTTAAAGCAGGCACTTTAATGAACACAAAGGAGAAATTTAACAACAGTGCATCCAGTGGCAGGCTCTGTGATTACATATGACTGCTGACCACAGAGACATTTGTTCAAGTGATTTGAGTAGGAGCGTGTGGGTAAAGGCCGGCTCAGTGCTCTAATGATCTGCCAGTAGTGAGCGAGTGGCGCCAGCGCCGAGGGCCTTTGGACGTGGATCAAAGTCAGGTTGAGACTGCTGGTGTCAGCGGCACTGCTGACTAAAACTGATGCCATTGATTTTTTGTTAGTTCTCATCCTCAGCTGTACTAACAGGCGATTTCCCACACTGCCTCAGAGGCATTTCAGCTATTCTCACGACTCTCATCAGGAGAAAGTGCAACAGTGTAAATGTACAGTATTCCCTTGTTGAAATGTGGTCAATAGGAATATTGAGTTACTTGTGTTTAAAGGCAGAGTCAGTAGTATTTTCCTAAAAAACAAAGTGTAGGGATTTGGGAGTGAAACAGAATGACTGGACGCCATTTGGACCGGAAAAAAAATTGCAGATCCAGATGTAGTGATGAAGAAAAGGAAATATTGGCCTAGTGAGGGAAAAAGGCACGCAGATGAAGCTCGTTCCAGAATGAGAGTGAATTTCAGCTCGACTTTCAGCTGCTTCCGAGCACTGAAGGACAGGCTGGGGATGAAGACTGATGTGGAGTTGGTCTGATTTTGTCGACTTTTTCATTATAACAAATGTAATATTCCTACTTAGCTTACTGTGTAGGTGCAAGCAGCATACGTACATGATGCAATACTTTTGGTGCTGTTGAGCGCAGGAGGAAGGGTCCAATTTGAATGTTACGTTTTCAAGCTGCAACAAACAATGCTACTGACTCTACCTTTAAAATGTATGTGAACTTGACATTCAGTTACTGCTTGTCCATAAATGCCTTTTACACTTGGTATTTTATCTGACAGCTGCATTAAAATTCATCAACTGTATAAATAAATTTCCTGTTGAAGGCTGTGACATGCATGATTCAGTGTCTGAGACATTCATGTTATCCGTCTTCCTATTCAGCTTTCTCATTACTGCTGCAAGTCATCACTTGGGTGTCATGAGGAATCCCTCCAGGCATCAATCCACAGTGAAAAACAAGGACTATTAAACATGGATTAATCGTGCAGGTGCTACTTAATGCACTGACACTCGCCACATGATCATTCTGAAAATGGAGCAAAGACGTGACTTTCATAATGTCCTGCTTGATACTCCATCACTGCTTGTGTTTTTGTGTTTGTGTGTGTGTGTGTGAGCACCTGGGCGAGGAGGCAGGTGCAAAGGTTGGGCTATTTTCAGCCGACTCTTCAGATCCTCCCACCTCCTCTGGTCCACTGTAAGGAGAGCAGTGCCCTGATGGTGGGAGATCAAAAACATTTGAATCGTGGAGGTGGTCCAGTCTCCTTAAGGCCACGTAAGGCACACACACCTAAAAACTTTAATAACATAATCTAATAAAAGCAGGAGGCTGCATAGATACGTGTGGCTCTTACCTTGTTCTCGTTAAAGTTTGCAATGACAACACCAACAAACAGAGTGAGGCCAATCATGCATCCCAGAAACACAAATACATGGATGTAGATGCCATGAATCTGCAAGGGCAGAGAAATTAAAACTTACAGTGTTCTTAAAATATAGGAGACAGTACTAAGATAAAAGGAGAAGGAAAGGTAAGGTGAGGTAAAGTTAGCTTTAGTACCGGCCCGACGCGGTGAATAATGACATCTCGGACCTCCACCCAGCCTTTGAGTGACAGCACTTCAAAAAGAGCCAACATGGCATTTCCCACATTGTCGAAGTTAAAGTTACGAGGGTTGGCCCTGAGGAAAGACGACAGGATTGATACGTCAGTCTCTCACTGTAGAGAAAAAGCTTAAATCAAGCAGTGATTAAAAATAGAAGCAACTATACCAGACTCTTGGTACCCAGAAGCCAGGTTTCTTCTCTTCAGCTTTCAGTTTCAGGTTGAGGTTTTTGGAAACACTGACATTTATTCGAAATATTCCGTGACAATCCTCCTATAACCAACAACACAGTTAACAGCACAATTATTAGAACAGGAGTTGAAGCAAAAAAAGAGGACTGTTAATAGTTCACTATGTATAATATATGTTTGCTAAATTAAAGAATTAATGAAATCGTAACTATTCAAATACAATATGATTCCCTTAATTAATATGCGAAAGGTTAATGGGTGACAATAATGCATACCAATAACAAGCACATTCTCAGTTCACACCAGTTAACTTGGTGAGTACAAATATATCATTATGTTCGGAACAATAGCTAAAATTACCAAAATGAGACCAAAGTTGTCTTAAACTGAATCTTTTTTAAAAAAAATATATAAATGAGTACTATACTATCTAGATACTATACTATTTTTTCTACTTTTAATATTTTTACTTTTTACCGTCATACCAGTTTGCCTGTATTATTGGTTGATTTTGGCCTATCACAGATGTATCATACTGGCGTACATGTTCTCCGATATGCAATGATATTAAAACTGTTTTTAGGGCCAGAAAAATGTTATGACTAGGGTTTTTAAATGATGTTATTATGTAGTTTTTTCAAGCAGAGAGTGGAAGTATTTGTTGTTCAGTTGCACAGATATTTGGAATAAAGCTTGTTAAAATGTAAGATATCCTGCTCCCACAAACACCTTTGTTACACGTATGTGATCACTACGTTCAGATGATATTATATATATATATATATTATATATATATATATATATATAATCTACAGATGCACTGGATATCAGAGTTTTCTTGCTCCCTAATACTAGTCTTGGCCCCAAAAATCTCATATTAGTTTTGCCCCTAATGTAAACCAAAATATCAGGAAAGAGTTCTATATATCAATAAAATATTTAGAAACAAGGTGAAAAGAAGTATAATCATATCCTTTTTTATAGGAATAAAGGAACCCCCAGATTATTGATTTGACCAGGGAAACCTGTTGTACTTGTGCTTCTCTGCTTTAGTGAGAAAATTATGTTGCTTGCTGTACCCGTCTAAGGATATGGGGGTCGTTGCACTTGGCAAGCTTTCCGGCAAACAGTTGAACTCCGAAGCTTGCAAACACCAGCATTAATGTGAGGAGCAGAATGGAAACCTGCAGGAGAATCAATCAAGAGTTTAAGGCAGACAGTTCAACATAATCCGAGCCCGTGAGATTAGAGAGCAAGCTAAGGATGCCAGACAGCTGTGGATGTAAAGACCTCAGCTGGGAAAATCCGAGTCATACTCAGAGAGAATCAGTGACAAATGCAAGCGTCTGATAATGTAATAAGATCCCTGCTAGGCAAAGCAAAAGGTAAGTAAAACCCAAACATGGCCGAGAATGTAATAACAGCAAGAGCACGATTCAATAAAGGTGAGTAAGATGCATTAGTGTACAAATCCCAGCTGTATTTTTTTTGCGTGTTTTGAGCCAGGTACTATAAATCCTGAATATTTTACTGCCAATTTTTTTCCAAAGTATACCATAGTTTTTCACACATCTCCAACCTTTTTCACAACTATATTACAAACAATTTTGCATTCAAGCCTTGTCAGCGGAGTAAATCACAGCACAAGTTTAATGTTAAAGTATATTCCAGTGAAAAGTTAACATATTAAGAGCTTGCCAAAAAGGAAAACCCATGTTATGTTTTATTTTATAGTTACTTAGGTTTGTAATTATTTACTAAAGTTTTCTCATATTTAAGTAGAAGTAAACTAGAGAGTAAGAAGAGAAATAGCCTGCACAGTATATGCATACCTGTATCGCACAACCTGAATTGTATTTTCTAATAATTACAAAACCCGCTTTCTGCTTCTCAGGCTAAATAAATGTTGTTAGTACTTACTGTAAGGTCTGATGGAAAAACAAACACAAGAAAAAACACCTCAAATTTTTAAAGCATTGTATGTAATTTCTGGCACTGGGGGTCTCTCAATCAAAACAACAACAACCAATGTAGTTGGATGACTTCATGAGGTTGCATGAGATCATGGGAATGTTTGTATTTGTTGATGAACAAACCACCATCGTCATTAAAAATCTGTCTGACAGACTCAGGCAGAAATCCTGCTCACGGACAAGGTAATGTTGTGTTTTGCTATGTTCGTTGAAATTCACCATTACTTTGGACCAAAGTATTGATTATCACAACATTAGTACATAACTCAACAAATAGGTCCAGTCATTCTTAGGCATTTTAAACTGAAAATGTATCATGTTGTACCTTTATAAACTGACAGATTTTTTAAAACAGTTATTCTACACTATTCTACCACACAGCAGTAGAAATTGTACTGTATATAGCTAACCACTAACCAGGAAAATCTCCTTGAATCCTTTCAGAACCTCCCGCACCACCTTCCTCATCTGGGGTACCAGCTTGAAGATCCTGAGCGGACGCAGGCAGCGCAGCATCATCAGCAGCTGAGCCCCAGACTCAGGAGGGACGTCAGGAGGCAGCCAGCATAGAAAGATCAGACTCACCTACAGACAGACGACACAGCAGGGCAGCATTTTGTTGTTTTTGTTATGTTTGTACCACAGTGGTGTGGTCAGTAAAACACATAAATCTGAAATCTAGAATGTTCAGGAGGACAAAAAGCATCCTACAGTTGATACACTTAGAATGCCCTCACATCTCTTCTCTTAACATAACCAAACTGAGACAGATTTCCCACTGCAACACCTCTGAGC
>JAQLOL010000005.1:6583534-6596302 GCA_029783665.1 Naso thynnoides | reverse complement strand
ATATATATATATCGCTTGTTGTTTTGCATGTCTGTGTGTGTGTGTTATCAGACCTGCGCTCCTGTCGGATGTGATGCTGGACAATGAGTATGGAGCGCTCTTTAGCTGGCTGGCCTTCAAAAGATCCACTTAGCATTCGCTGTCTGGTACAAGCCCTGTGGAACATAAATACAAAAATGCTTTTTTCTTTCCTTGTGTACAAATTAAAGCATGCAGGTAAAAAATCAGTTTGTAAGATCAGCAGCTAACAATCACAAACAGCTGGGTCTGATCCACCTTCCTGCGCAACATGTGGCCTTCAAAGAGGGGCGATCCAGACTGTCTGACAGCTTCCAATCATTCCATTAGTGTGTGTGTGAGTGTGTGATTGTCAATCAGAGTATCACTGTGTGTTCTAGCCGACAGCAGAGTCATGTACCAGAACAGAGCAAATGGCACTGTGGGCACCAGCAGTGTGTGTACTTTAATAATTTAGGGAGACTCGGACCAATTATTTGTTTATTGACAGTAAGTATGCACGAGTGCCTGCGTATGCTGTGTGTATGTTTGCCTATGTTGGTGTGACTATCAGCCTAATTGTGTGTTTGTGTGGAAGATGGCAAGCCAGACAGAACGTGTTATGACTACTGATATGCTGTCTATCTTTCAGACTGACTGAGTGAGGGAGGGTGGGGGGACAGAGCGAGCCAGATTGGACACGGTGCCTGAGAGCTAATCTACACTTAGTGCCAGCTCTGCCATGCTGAACAGCAAATTATCCATTTACTTCACCGCTATGGTAAATGAGTTTGAAGAGGGTCTGTGTGTGTGTGTCTTTGCATGTGTGCAAGTCAAACATCAAGAAGCATTAACAATACCACAGTGCTGTTACAGCAGAGCTACATCTATATGCACACACATTATTACTTTCACCCACACGAAAACCGGCACGTATTTCACAATTGAGGATGATGCATATTAAACATGTCTAGCTGGGATCCCGAGGATGGAGTCAATCCAAATTCTAATCATCTCCTGATTAACAAACAAAAGAAAATGAAACACAACAAACATTGAGAGTTGCTTAAAGCTGCATGTCAAAAAACAGTCAGCACTCATGGGTTAGAAATCAGCTTGATTTGGTGGAAAATTAAACATTTCTTTTATAAACATTCTAACGAAATATATCTGTTTTATAATGAACTTAGATCTGAATTGAAGTACACTCAATTTAATAACAACATTTCAAGTAAATTAAAGGACCATACCAGTCTATTTCGACAAAATGTTTACTTTAGTAGATCTCAGCCTGTACTTTTAAATCCCATTCACTGCCATTCATGTTGAGAAAGGGTAATGGAAACACTATAAGACATGTGAAAGTTGCTAAGTACGGGTAATTCACCTTTCTAAAGAGAACATCTGCGTTTATTTGGTAAAATATTGCTGAGAGAGAGAGAGAGAGAGGAGCTGGGAACTGTGGTGACGAAAGTTATTCCTCCTAGCAAAATAGTTCCTTATGAGCGCTGCCTTCCTAGTTTGAATATTAGCATGAAGAAGGATTTTGACACAGTCGTTCTTTTTAACTAACTTTGGCACACATTTCCAGGTACTTTCTGTAACGTTTATTGAATATGGAAAAAATGTAAACAAAAACAAGGACATGTGGCAACACTGGTATGGCCCTTCAAGCTCACTTTTAACCTGGATGTCTTTTGACTTGCAGATCAACAAATCCATGATTTCTGTGAAGCTGTAGGTGTGTCTTACCGCAGGATTTTATTGATAGTAGTTTCTTTTTCCAGAAGGTTACGAGCTCGAAAACTAAATATTGACCTGCGAAGCTGAGAGAGCCCATTATTTAGCAGTTTGTTAAATGAAGTGCACCACCCAACAACAGAACATTCTCAAAACTGTAAACGTTAGGCACAATTTGCTACTGCTATTGCACCTCTTATTGCTGCGGCTCATCTTCTTCACACAGCGATGAATAGAGTAATTTATGAGAGAGAGACTGTGAGTGAGTAAGAGAGTGAGTGTATCAAAGTACCTTTTGGTCGATGTACTTGTTATCTTCAATGGCCGAACGTTTGGAGTGGTCACAGGAGGAGGATGAAGCGGAGGGGAGACGCCGGAACAAACAACTGGTGTCCTGCTGCTGACGATCAATGAACTGCTTCATAAAACTCTCTCTGGAGGACACAACAAACAGTACACACACACACACACACACACACGCACAAAAGTGATAAATTGTAATGCAGAGTTTAGGAAGTAAGCACATTTGTATTCTAACACCTTAACATCTTGGTGCAACCTCAGCTGCAAAATATGTGAGTGGAGGCTCTGCTGCAGAAGCCTGACAGATGGGCGGCAGAGGGGGATTTCTGGGGAAGTGAAGGACCCAGCTGTGCACTAATCAGCAACTAAATAATAAAATTGATTATGAGGTCCAGTGTGTTGGATACAGAATAATTGCAGCTAAAACCTGCTCTCCTGCTGAACACTGCACAGAATTTTTTAGGTTTTATTATCTACTAGGAGCAAGTCTGAAATGTTTTTCAATATATATATTTTTTTGTAATTAATTTTAGCTTTGCAGAAAAATGTTTGGAGATGAATGTCTTTCGACATTCAGAGGATTTGCATCTATCATGTTTATTGCGATGCTGTTACCGCAATAAACTGGAGATCACTGCTCAATAAAACGTTTTTTTTTCTCCTTTGTTTGTGTTCTGTTCTGTTGTTGTGCTCTGTTTTGGTGTGTTGGATTTTGTTTTCTCAATTTAATGATCCTTTTCTTCCTCCTTTTATGGGTTATGGGTTATGAGCCAAAGAATGTTCAAACTAAACAGTCTGTTTTTAAGAACAGCAATATAGCTTTTTTAATTTAAATGGTTGGGGATCACATTACTGTTGCATTGCAATGTGATAACTGGTAGCAAAACAAGAAGATTTTAAGGTTAATACACATATCTCAAAAATAATGTGCTGTTTGAATTGACTTGGTGTGTATCTGGCTGTAAACATGTACCTGATCCTGGGCACAGTGAAATCTGATGGGAGCTTGGAGATCTTCACCATCTGAGGTCTGTTGGGGAACTTCTCAAAGATCCTGAGTCGCAGAGGGAGCTTCTCTTTGGTGTCAGCATTGGCTTCACTTTGCTTGAGCTAAAAGAGGGAGCAAGAAACCCAGTTCAGGCACAGATTAACAATACAGGACAGTAAAATGGGTGAAGAAGAGAGGGATTTAAAAAAGATACACAGGGGAAGGACACACTTGCTATAGTTTGGGTGTAGAAAGTTCAGGGATTTTGATGTGACAAGTGATATTTATGGAGATAAAGCATGAGAGAAAATCTGGTATTGCAGGAGAGAACTGTGAAATGCACAGGCTTGTCAGGGACTTTTGAGTGCAGCTTCATTTTTCTGCCTGATGATGGCAGCAACACACTTACCTACATCATACACACACACCACACACATTACAGACAACCACATTTAGGATGAGATCCCACTTACTTTTAGAAAAGAATGGAGAAGGCAACAAAAGAAAAAGGAAAAATTACTTTGGAGTGCTTAATGGAGAAAAGAAAAGGTAGTGACAGTTAGAATAATGTGCATGCGTGCAGGCCTGAGCACTGAGCACAAGCTGGCGAAATAAAAAGATGACAAAGGGAATGAAACCAATTATTTCCATTTAATTACATATGGGGGAGGCTGATTGAAATTCCCTCACAGGTATTCTCTGTCTGGGTGCCTGGAGATAACCCCTGATGCTATGCAGATTAGGCCTGGAAGTGAACTGCATTGGAGGCAGTCGTGAATGGCAGCTTATCATTCTGAGCAGGAGACACTGTGAACATATTTACTGGGCTTGGTGAATGTTTCTGCGTTAGTCATGCTGTTTTTCTGTCTAACAACCAACAAGCAAACGTTCCTCAATGCTGCTCTTGTGCGTCGTTCTTTCAGCGTGCACTTGTCTGCAAGTGCCAAAGTGAGTTGAACAGTCCCCCGTATTTGAGGGCCAAGAGCTGGGGGGAAGCAAGGACCTGACATAGGAGGGAATGGAAATCTGTCTATTCATTTTCTTTTTCTAGGAGACTAAAATGTGGGAGCTTCTTTTTTACTCTGAGTGGGTGAGTGGTGTACCGTGAAGATGAAATTATGCACCAACATTTGCTTGCCTAGGCTTTCTGTCTATTCTGACTCCCAAGATAGACACGGGACAGAAAGAAGCTGAGACAAAGGGAGGGAGAGCATGAAACTAAAACTATTAAAAGAGAATAACAGACAGAAGGAAAAGTTCGGAAAAATAAGTACCAGACAAAACTTGATGATTACAAATAGACAAGTAGATTGTAAATCTAATATGGCTTTAAGCAATAACCAATATACCCTCTTATGCTATATCCACTTCAGCAGCATTGTTTACATCTGAGCAAACGAGTGAGCTTCTTTCTAGCGTTGCAGTTCTGTGGGTGAAACTTGTAGAAAGTGCTGCAGTCATCTCAAACAATACCTTTACATTTGGTTGCTGAATTTCCAACAAGCAAAACACACACCAACAAAAATTCACAAACAAGCATGCACATAAAGCGTGCACGCACACCCACACAAACACAGTGCGGTTATTATGGACCATACTGTTCCCAAAGGTCCTAATCAATTGGGCCAACTCAGCAAGATGTACAGTTTATCCAAGGCTCTACACCCTTATCTGCAGCAGTATCCCATTACAGCAAAACTCTCTGTGCCATGCATTGTCTTTTGCTGCGTTCTGTGTCATCTCCCTATGTCTGCCTCTCAACAGAATCTGTTCTTCTCTATCAAAATGAGCATATATCCACACTCATCTATATAAGATTGCCCCTTCCTTAAAATCTTAGCTTTAACTTCAGATTCTGCTCACTGCATCTGTCCATCACTGATCTCCTGCTTCTCCTTCATTTTTAGTTTTTCAAAGGAGGAAAAAAAAAGCTGCAGGGAGATGAAAAGAGATTCAGGAAGAACTGAAGAAGTGTTTGCCTGCTACAGTACCAAATTTGTATATTTTCCTTAATTACTAACGCTGTATAGCGCTGTCCACTTAAAAGTTAACCTGGTGAGTAGATGCACCTGAAAGATTCCATAGATTGCTATTAACTGTATGTGCTAACACACAGGGCTTTCCGTGTGGTCAATACTTGGGATCAATAAAGCACACATGGACATGCAAGTGCTCAGGAACAGAGCACTTACCAGCTAACTCTATTCTTCATTGATTATTGGTTTTAAGTGCTGCTGTACTAAAGAAGGAGAATCGTTTTCTCCTGTATCCAAGTGCACTCATGTATTTAAATGTATTTAAATGCCCCTGGCATACTCATTTCTATCAGTGTAATTAATGTGGCTATAATCAATACTTCTTTATCAATAATAGCTATTTGGAAATGTGTGTAAAAGGTATCACTTGTAGCTGTAGAACTCACAGAGAGCTGTCACTCGACTCTAGTGTCCTACAGCTCATTGTTTTGATTTTAACAGTTATTTTAACAATGATTTTGCTGTTTTGCAGCAACAGAGCATACAGAATATATTACACTTATATTTCCTACCAGATGGACACAAACACATTGCCAAATGAATGCTAATGGTGTTCTGTGTCTGCTGGTTGTATGATTACATAGCTTTGCTAACAAGTTTGCCATAGCAACTTCATAAGGTGATATGTCAGTGATGTGGTTACATCCTGTATCTGCTGCCCTAAAGTTGCCAAAACATCAGTTAAACCAGATTTTAGTGACAAAGGATAAGTCCTTATCCCATGTGCATGTGTGTGTTAGAGGAAAATGTCTGTATTTCTCCTCTCTTTATGTCACAGTCAATGGCTGATAAATCAAAACTACTGCCTCTCTTGCCAGCGATGAGATTTAGTGTATTGTGGTGTAACGATGGAGCCGAGACTAATGCGTTTTGCCTTGAGACCCATTCAGGTGACCTGCCACTGCTTCCCACTCCATTCAAGCCAATTTCAGGCTCCACTAAGCTAGGGAGCTTTCTGTCCGAGATTTCCACAGCTTTCCTTGCCAACACTGAGAGAGGAAGAAAGGCTAATGCTGACTATTAGCATTAGTTCAGTTATAGCCATAGTTCAGTGGAACCATGGGGGAAGGGTAGCCTAAGCATTAAAATGGTCTCAGACAAGCTGTGGAAGAGTCCAATACTGTCCGGAGTGAAAACCAGCTGAGAGGGGAGGCAAAGAAGAAAAGCCCCTGCATAACAACACAATTTATTATTGTGTGTAGTATGGTAATATGATGACATGTGAGATACTTAAGCTGTCTGACAGCTCTATTTCCCCACTGCAGCTATGAAGCTATGTTCCCTCCAAGCAGCTCCATGCTGATAAAATGATAATTACTTCAGAGTGACTAAGCCATCTGTAGGTTATACCTTTATCTGAAACCTGCAACCTTAAACTTGCTCAGTTTCAAGCTGACCTGCCAGTTACAGAACAACAGATAATGGAAAGATGCGGCAAAAGCTGGATATTAAAGCTCTTAAATGACTTATCTTCCGTATGCAAAAAAACCCGACTGATATAGCAGTATCAAAATAAAAATCAAACTCTATCTTCAGCACCCTAATCATTGGAGTTATTTTGAATAAGCCTACATAAAAAGCACTGGTTACTGACTGGTTATTGGTAGGCCTTTGAACACTTGTTTCATTCCTCTGAACTCTCTGATCAGTCCTCAGACAGGCTTGCGAGGATTGAATATGAATATCCGTTGGAGTGGCCAGTGAAAAAACAACAGGAAACTAATGAACAGTCGCCTACAAAACTTCTGCCCACACATACACTCGCCGAGTGCCTGTGGGAGGATGTACATACAGTCATCTGTATTTTACCATTCAGCCATCAGAGCCTGCCATTCACCAACAACACCAGACAACAGCTGTGTATGTGTGAGAAATGTGTGTGTGTGTGTATGATCACAGACTGCACGGTTTAATGTTAATACAACACAGCCTCTATGTAATCCATTATTCAGGATGGTAGTTAAGAGTGTAGCGGAAGAAACACAGGGCATGTATGTAAAGTGCGTGTGAAGTCATGTGTGGTCCCTGTTACACATGCAAACCTATTTACACTCCAGATTTTCTCACAGTCTTGGTTGGGTTCCCCAGGCCTTGGGCAAGTCCAGCTATTATACCCAGGGGTGAAAGAGCCGGGGGCGAGCTAGCCGGGTCATCTTCTCCTCTCATTAGCTGGGTAATGAGCCGTGGTGGGGAGCTGCTGTAAAGCCACAAGGCCTGTAAACCTCTAATGGCGACTTCCAGCACCTAAAACTACTGTGGATATACCATTAATACCATTGTCACAATATCAAAGACTTTGTAGCATTTATCTGTGTGCCTGTGAATTAAAGTCTTTTGTTTTCAGGATAACTTCAGCCTTGCGGTTAAGGCTTAACAACATCCTGGGCTTGGAACTTTTGTTGGATGTATTTAACCACTCTTTTCCAATGTTCCCTTAATGTTCCAGTGCTAGAATGCTTGACAGGGTAGTCTTAAAAATTAAGGCAATGCATGTTTGTATTGTTTTTACACGCTGTGTTTCAGAGAATGATGGATTTAAAATTAAAGACTGAAAAAAAATACTTATCGAGTATATAGACTATTAACAAACAGCACTTGAGGTAAACATCTTCATCCTCTTGGTTTACATGCAACACATCTGTATTTTAATTCACTATAAAACAAGGCTAGGGAACAACAATTCACTGTGCCTTCTGCCTGCGGTGTCACTGTCAAACTCGTCATAACTTTAACAGAACGTGTAATTGAGAGCAAAATCTGAGTACCAAATTTTGCACAAATGTTTTTAAATAAAACATTTGTAAGTATGCCTCCATTTAGCCAAATATCTCTTTGCAGTAATGCTGTAATGAAATGGGGTTAAAAAAAAAACTGACAATCTGAGCAAATTAATGTTTGATTGCAGTCACATGCAAAATGCAGAAACAAAAACAAAAACAATTTTAAAAAATCAGGTTTCCTTTTCAGAATAATTTACACACGGGTGATATTATGCCTGGGCCTATGAGTGTGTTAATGTGTGAACATGGCAAAATCACAGGGCCTGAAGTGTCTTCCAATAGAAAACTCAAGGTGACATTTAAAAGATAAGAACACATTGTATTTGGATTCTCCAAGGGGTACACTCTTCTCTTCTCTGCTCCCTCTGTCTTCCTCGCCTTTCTTCTCCTGCACTAAATCCCCAAATAAGTCCTTGGTCCATTAAATCACACAAATGGAGGACATGCTTTTAGTTTAATTCATAAATAATGAAATCCTTGGTGGAAAGCCATAAAACAAGCACTCTATAAAGCATTTGATCAAACTAAATTCTCCTTAACAAAATACACTCTATGAAATATTGTAGCAGTACAAAAGAGAGAGAGAAGTACAATGCATGCATAAAAACCTCATATATAGACACATGGACATATTAAGATTGAGATCAATCGGGTGTTAGACAGAGACGAGCTCTTATCTCTGTATGTTCCTGTCACAGCTGTGGAACACTGACTACTTATCCAAAACCTCATAAAGCAAACATCCTCTCTTTCCTCTCCTTCTGTTCTCCTTCCTCTCCCTCCCTGCCTGTGTTTATCTCTTCCTCCATCCTGATCACTCACTCTATGTCACTCATCCAGCCTCCTTCGCCTCCTGTTTGATCTTTCACAGCCTATGCCAGATTACACTCTGTTTACAGGCAAACAAGGAGCAAGAAGATGGACGCAACTTGACTAACGACCAAACGCTGTCACTGCCATGCTTCGCTCCACGCCAACTTTGACAAGGCAACACTGGGCCCAGCGAGCTGATTACCTCTGTGTCGCATCGCACCCCTTGTCTGTGTTCTGCAGGGCCACCTGCAGTGTTTCTTCAAGGAAGTTCATCAGGTAGTGAGCCCTCTCTCACAACCATGTCTGTTGAACTGACAATATATCAGAGAGAAAAGTCATACATCATCATCCATCGTATCACAACTGATGCCCACAGACCTCTACAGTACAAATAGCCACAATTATGTTCGCGCACACACACACACACCACACACACACTCACAGCGAAGTCATAAATCCTACAAACCATGAATCAAATTCTGGATGTGTAGATCTTGCACTAGATGGCAGTATCGTGAGATGGTACAGGCTATGTAACAGGGATCTGCTCTCTCATTCCTGCAGCATTTGACTAAACCTCATGTGCTTGGATAATCTTGAAATCTAATATTTGCCACAACAATTATGCTTGGCTGTGTGCAGAGGAAATCTTTTCCGAAGGTCATCATGGGTCTGGTTCTAAAATAACAAAGGCCAGAGGCTACCGGGTGCACACATCCGATAGCAACACCTTGAGAAATTACCAAGAGCCAGGCTAGGCCAGGAAAAGGAAGGAATACAATTGTGTGAGTATGTCCTCCCATGAACCAAAATGTGGAAATTGTTCTGCTTCTCTTCATCTCACCTTCAGAATAAACAGGATCTTACTAGTGTTGGACTTTGGAGATGGAAACAGATGCATTAGTCTGAAAACATCAGATAATGGCACAAGATACTAGGAATGGTTCGATATTGAGTTGGTGATAATTACATTAATACCAACATATTGTATTTTATATATATATATATATATATATATATATATATATATATAAATAAATAAATACACACACATTTGTTTATTTATTTATTTAATAAGGATCCCTTCAATTCAAGCATTAAAGTTATATTTAAATCAAAGTCTTTATAAAGAGGACCATATCAGATACCATAATAGTTATATATTCAATAGTTGCCAGATCCATGACTTAGGTGTTGTTTTAAATAATGAAGGAAATTCTAAAAGCAAGAAATATGGAAAAAAACATTTCCCAGGTGAGATGTTATCGTTTTTATTACATTTTTACTGTGGAATCTTATCGATCACAACAAGTTATCCTTGTTGTACAATAACATAATGTTAAGTGACTGTTCTGAAGCTTAGTTAACATTAACCCTAACAAGCTAAGCTTGTGTGTGGTAAAGATACAAAAATGTATTAAAGTTATTAGAAAGATGCTAAGAATTTTTCATCACCATCAATCTTTTTATACATTTATATAAGATTAAAGATTGTATGGTTCTTCACTCTTGTATAAACATGCAGCTCTATGGGATATATTTTTAGTTGTGAAAAATGTAAGACCAGCTTATTATATGTGTAACTGTTACAATGATGAATATTTTTTGTACTTAATAACCATGTTTTCTTGGCAGCTCAATACATACAACAGCTTGGTGAGCCCCTTGATGTCACAAAATAGAGTGAATTGAGTCCCAGTAAAAGCAAAATTCCACCCCAAACTAACCAGGAAGTTCTGTTGTCTATACCCACGCGAGTGAAGTGTTTAAACAGGTGCTGTTATGTCTTTTTATTAACTGACTCTCGAACTATTTACAAAATTACTTTATGGCATCCATTTTACAATTCAATAAGAAAAATGAAGTTACTTGATAATGACTAATAAAAATTATTTAAAATCAGTTAATTTAAACATAGTATCTAATGACTGTTACTGTTGCTATCTGCATAAGCCAAAGCATTTTGGCATGGAAACCCCAACCAAATATCCTGTTTCATAAATGTACAGTACGTCCGGTATGCGATGCTGGATAGAACCCCTGCTATGCCAGACTTAAATGTATTGGAGGGCTTGTGTTTTACCCCAACAATATGTCAATGCATCACTCTAATGAACAGCAGTGTACAACAGTACTGAAGAGACAATTGATAAGGCAGTGAGTGGTCCTTTAAGTTAAGATCATTTTGACCCAATCACAAAAAACTTGGCTTTTTTAGACCAACTCAACAAGAAGAAGAAAATCTGTTTCACTGCCCACACTGATGTCATGGTGCACTGAACACATCCTGGATTACATTTTTCCCATCACTATAGCAAGGTGAGAAAGTAAACATGTGAGTTCAGCAAATATAAGACACTTGCAGTCACAGGTATTAAGTTGCTCTTTATGGAACTGGGACTAAGATGTGTACTTTGTGGGTCATTGCTGTCTGGCCGTATTATATTGTTTGTAAAATATCTTATTTCAGACAAATGGCCTTCTTGTGCTCCAATTCGCTGTCACACATCATCTGAACGATTGCTTGTGTAGACTATTTCACTCCACGTGCCTGCACAGTAGTGATTGCCTTGGAGTCTTCTTTTTTTATTTTTCAAGTCTCAATATATCCCTACCCAAAGAGCACCTCAAACAGACTGATTTTAAGTCCAGGAAATGCTTCTTTTCTTGTATTTATGATTTCTAATTGCACAGTACGTTCGGCTGCTACTCAGTTTGCCTGCTTTTAGGCCAAGAAAATGTCTTTGTTTTTTATGTGTTGGTCATGATAAACAGGAAAACACGACCTCTAGACCAACAAAGGAACACAAACATTCAAATGTTTCAAGCAGCTTTTCATTTTGGCTACATTAGGACAAAAAATCAACAGAGAGGAAAACCATTACTGTGCCCACAGAGCGCTCTACAGACTGAACACTCAAACAGCTACATCATCACCCCTCTGCTCATGAGAATCTAGCAGACTTTGAAAGAGAGAGAGAGAAAATGTCAAAGGACAAAATGAGAGGTCTCAGAGCTCAGTGTCCAAAGGACTCAAATGTCGGTTTGTCTGCATGCAGTTTGTAAACAGACTGTAGATGAACAAAAGGTATGCTTTTAGCTTGGCTCGCTCTCCGATAAGCTTTTTACTTGCAAAATTTCCCGTATATGCACATTTCCCAAATGTAATTCACATGACTCCTGTACCTGGCCTCAGGATCAGTTTGATTGCCAGACATTTTTAAAAAATTGGATGCACACACACACACACACACACACAGATTTATCACTACTGACAATTCATACCCATACACACACACTGAGTAACACGCCAGCACACATTGCCATTGTCATCTCTGCCCTTAGGGGTAAACACCTTCTTCTATTTGGTTGATATCTACCGGCACAGGATAAACAGTTTCTCCTTTCCCTGCACATCCCCTTGGTGGTGCAGACATTGCTCTGTGGACAGGGATGATTTGTTGGATGGATATGGGACATCAGTCTCTCCCATCACAAAGCCCACCATACTGTGACACCATAGACGAAGGCAGAGACATAATGGGCAGCCTCAACATCCAATGAACAAACTTGTTTTTTAAATCATTTGCAGCCGCCATTGGCTCATGGTCATTATGTTCTTCTGTTCATCTGCCATTTTTGATGGTTTCCTATTATGTCTACAGTGTTTCTGTAAACTGCAGTTGCATGGCAAGTTAAGTTTTAAAAAAAGAGAGAAAAAAAGCCCACGCATATCCTTGGAAAAGAAAAAGGAGCAATGAGAACAGAATGAAAATACTGATTTCTTTTGAATAAACATGGTATTAAGTTAATGGTTTCTAAGTTGCTGTCTAGCGTACTCTACATGAGTCACTGCTATTCCTTATTCATTAATCATCCAATAATTTTTGCAAGAGCTAAAACAACACATAAAGTATACTGTGTATGAAAAGGAGAAAAGTGGAAGAATTTGGGTTTTATTAAAACACCTATGATTCGGAATATTAGGAACATGAAAGAAACTTTGAACGTAAATTAACTATTTACCATTTAGTTTAAACTAACATTACTGTATAAGACATTTCTATTAAATTAAATAAATTTTAAAAATATTAAATTATTAATAATCCGT
>JAQLOL010000005.1:6569413-6583305 GCA_029783665.1 Naso thynnoides | reverse complement strand
CGCCTCCACTCCATCCCAATACAAAAATCAATGCTTACACCTATCAAATGCTCCTTCAGTCCAACTGTGCCTAAGAAGTATAAGCAACATTAGAGTTGTGTACAACAAAAATCAACTAGTCTTTGCTGAAAATGTCTTAAAATTTTATTCATCAGCAGGTCCTAAGTTCCACATCAGCTATGGACAGAAACACACCTGGGAGGCTAATAAATGTGTGTGAATGTGTGAGCGTGTGTATATGTGTGTGTGTGTAGATGGGTGTGGTGTAACTACTTCCTCCCTTCACTTCTGCTTTTCTCTGCTGTCTACCTTTCTACTGTCCCAGACTTCATTTCATTAAAAATTTTGAGCAAACCTAATTTCATGCAATAAATGCATTATCCTAATCAACACTGATGAGTGGCGCATGCACTGACGCACGCACACTTCAGTCAGTGTGCGTATGTGTGTGTGTGTAGGAGTGGGTGTGCCATTAGGAAATTCCTGTTACTTCTGTGCTCCTGGCTCATCAGTCTGCTACAATAAACTGGTTGCTCATTAGCTGCAGCCCTACTTACTCTCACTTTCCTAATAATTAATGACCACTCTTTATGCGTAGGAACATGTGTTTGTGTGTTTTCACATGCACCTGTGTGTGTGTGTGTGTGTGTATGGGTTTTCATATGTGTTCGAGGCAAATAACTTTAATCCCTGCTCTCAGGCTGTGATTATAATGCATAAATTCAAAACAGTTTCACTTGCCAACAGCTCACTTTACAAAACATTAAAGCCACCAGATATCACAGCACAGCGAGCTAACACCTATCTGCTTGATCACAATGCCGCTACCCGCAAGCCTCTGTGCTTCTCCTGGTGTTTCGAGCTTTGACTCTCACATGAAAAACCAAATGAAGACAAATGGTCTGTCATTGTTGACAGATGCAAGTCATTCCTCTGAAAGGCTGGGCAGCAATCAGTATACAAACGATGACAGATATTTTTACCTACGAGCTTTATTGATGATGTCATTATCAAATCAGCAACACAGGTAGACACAGTAGTCCTACTGCTTTACAAACACACACACACACGCACACACACTTCCAGCAATGGTGACCCTCAGAGAAAAAGTAGCCTATACGCATGTAGTGACAGGTGGAAACATTAACCAGTCCTGATGACAACATGATGATGAGCAAAAGTTGTTGCCTGGTAACTCCGTCCATGTTGATTTGCTTCATTAACGATCCACTGAGTACAGATGTAGCCAACAGTTTCTTTCAATTTCAATTCAATTTCTGTATATTTTGATGGGGGGAGTTTGAGAAAAAATTTTAACTTGTACAGTTTCCCATCATAAAGTTGAAAGATAAGAGTTATTCAGAATTGGTATTATAGGATCTGTAGAAGTATGTCTGTGTTGCAGTCTGCAGGTGCTGCTGTTACAGATAACAGCATTAGTTCTCTTCTCAACTCCGAGTCATAAGGTGTTTCTGTATGTAATAGCCAACCAATCAGAGTGTCTGGTCTCTGAGTCACATTTGTGATACAAGATTTTTGGGCTACGTAGATAAAATTAAGGTCACCATATATGTTAGAACTCACGTATTTCTCCTTCTATAATTGTCTACTGCCATACTCCCTCTTTTGAACAAGATGCTACTGACCTAAGCTTTATTAATTGCCAAGATGGTTGATCGAACAGTATTGTTAATACACAGGAAATGTATGATAAAGTTATTGCACCTTGGAATTTATCTGTGGAAGCTGTGAACTGCTATATATGGAGATTAGAGATGCACTGATCCACTTTACTTCAGTTGTGATCCGATTCCAATACATACGTGCCAATACCGATACTGATTCCTATATATATATTTATACCATGGTCTGGGTAAATACTCGATTCTGATTGGCTGCAGGGTGTCAGTTCAAAAGTGATATAGGACACCTATAAAAAAAAGTTCCAGTCAAATAGCCTGATTGTTCTAAATTATTGTGCTGGCTCAAACGCTTGTTGGTAACCATGGCAACAGAAATTTAGAACAAACGTTACAATAGGCTACGTTATTTCACAGTTTATTTATCCCAACAGCAAGACAGTAGACAAAACGTGATTTTATAGTTTCCTTTAACCTATTTGATTCTCAGACGCCGGGCTGGAGACACGCCAGATTATGTCTGTGACAGGGCATCGCTTTGAAAGCAGCCTGCAGGCTTATTGGGCTCCGTCAGTCCAGGAGAGACAAGAATGGAGCAACATTTTGTCATCCCGCTATGTCCCAAACTGCAGTGGTCAGGGTCCACAAACGTTAAATCTCTGTTCTTCAAATGCTACTATGATGGACATGCCAGTATCTCTATCAAATTTCACGATCAACGGCACAGCTGCGGCCAACCGAGCTGCAGGTTCTGTGGCCAGAGCTGGTTACCTTGGCAATGCGTCACAACGAGAGATATTAAATAGTCCACTCAGCTGCTTTTTGTGAAAAACTTACGATTTTAACGGTAAAAACGACATTAACGTTTAAAAATTGATTTAATATTTATTTCTTTCATAAGTGACCATGGTATAAGCGGGATAATGCCCTTCGAGGTGTCCATAATCAGAAATGAATGGACTTTGCGGAAGCAACCATCTTCCACCCGCGTCGTCCATTCATTTCTGATAATGGACACCTCGTCGGGCATTATCCCTTACATATATATATATATATATATATATATTTTTTTTTTTTGAGGAAAGGAACATAAATAAACTGAGGAAAAAATAACTTTATTTAAAACCTCAGGTGTAATCATCAGTAAGCAAATTTAAAGAATTTAAATAGGACACTATTAATAGTGCAACAGCAATATAAAAACTAAAGTCTATGAAAAAGTAATCTAAATCTAAAAAAGCTCTGTGTGAAGTTACTGATGATGTTCACCAAAAATTTCCTAGTACAGCTGCAGCTTCACATTGAAAGCATTTTCCAAGCGAAATGCGAGTTGAGTGTTATTATGAGGCAGGTCACAGGAAATACAACTTTTCAGCGGCTTACGTGCTTTTAGTAGTTAACATGTTTTACAGAGCAAAACAGTCCGTTCTCAGCATTTGCTGACATCAAATCAATTTTAAATAAGCCTGGGAGTAGTTTCCTACCGTATGTGAAAGTAATGGAGGAAGAAGGGTGCTGCTAATATAATGTTAGATAAATGGCTGCATGCTAATGTTACAGGTCAGCTAACAAACTTCTTAATTGAAGCTATCAAGTTCTCTGTTACATTCCGACATATTGTTTAATAGGTGCTTTTTGCGTTTCGCTTTGAAAATCAATACCCATGTCCTGCCGGTTAAGTCTCCTTCTCACCATATTTTAAGAGAAATGTCACCATGTCGTCAGCAAATCACTGGTGCTGCAGCTGCAGGGACTGAGTGGCCTGCAGCAGCATGTAATCCTGTGCGCCGTAGCATGAGGTTATGTGCGTCGCACACATAGAACCAAAATGAATAGATTGGCTCGATGGATCGCAACCATTGTCACCGATACCCAGTCTAGCTATTAAGTCCATATCAGACCCGATACTGATATTGGATCAGTCCCATCTCTAATGGGGATAACCAAAAGTCTACTTCGTGCACTACATTGATAATTTTATTAGATCTAATTTAATAAATATTTATCAGATGTTTACAATGATTACCTTATGTTAAGTCAGACGGGACTGTACAACAAGAGTATAATGGATGTCGCTAGAACATGACATCGTTGTAGTAGTGACTTACCAACGTACCGTGTATGTAGAAAATAAAATGATTATTTTAGGAAACAAATTTAAATGGTTCACTATCATCATGCATATGTTTGCTGTGCGGATGGGCCTTATTGCTTAAAGCTTGGCTGCACATGGAAATTTTCATTTCCATGTGACATACACACGAAACACACACATAAATACACTGCTGACACACATGCAACCACACACATCTTATAGGCTGTAAGTCTTTCATGGGTAGAAGCAAAATACAAAGGTGTCTAAAGGGAGCTGACATGTTTGACTGCTTTTCCAGCTGAAATTCCTGGCACGCAGAGCATGACGGGGAATGGGATGTTAGGAAAAGATACACTGTCACCAAGTACTTTCAAAAACATAATTTTCTCCACAGGAGCAACAAATTCAGTGTTTAGTATGACAGGAAATGCAGCTGTGACTAGCTGACGTTGACATATTAGCCAATAACTGCTACTAATTATGCCACCAACAAAGCTGTATACATTATCCTTTGTATTGTCAGCTTGAATGTAGCAGCCCCCTCGCTTTTAAGAACAGACACACACAAGATCACAAATTTGATTTCAAATACTTAGAAAAGAATTTGATAACATGCACACTCAGTGAATCATTTTTTTGGACGTTAAACTGGTTGTTCCATTATTTCCGATTAATCTGAACACAGCGACTGTCTGTGTCTGTTCAACCAACAGTGAAGAAGAAAGGATAAAAAATGACTCAGGGAGGAGAACACACACGTGGCTTTTGTGTGCCAAACTCTTGCTCCAAATTTTGATTTATATCCATTCAATAACCTACAACACTAATGCAGAAAGAAAATGTTTCTAAGCCAGGAAAAAAAAGAGAAAATTAAGTACATGATCGTTTTTTTTTTCTTCTTTAAAGAGCTTGCCATGGACACAAGTCATATCAAAGACAAATAACAAACTTTACGTTACAGTAGCAAGTCAATGAATGTCATTCATCAAACAGCAGGCAAAATGATTCATCACATACTCTGTAATTGGCTTCTCATCCCTCACGGCCCATGTGTATATTTGTTATAGAGAGGTTGGCCATGTCATTGGGTTTTTGCCAAATGTTTGTAGAAGCCTTCTCTTGTGGGAGGGTGATCACCATCTATGCGCTATTTATAGCCAGTCTCCATATCCATGATTGAAGCACCTGTAAAATAGGCAATTTTACAGTCACTGCGCCTAATCACTCAGCTGTGGGTGGGAAATAACCTTCCCAGGCAAGCTGAGACCTGCCAGCCGAATATAAGTGCACACAGTGCACATCATTTACGTGAGCATGTGTGTGCAAGCCTGTTTAGGTCAGTGAGCTGACAGATTAATTAGTCTATGTAAAGGTATTGTATGACTACAAACAGAGCAATATACACTAACTGGCTTTAAATTTAGGCAATTCTCTCTTTGTGACCATTTGATTTCCCCTCAGAAATTCATCTACGATCACACGCCATTTGCATTTGATGACACAAACTGCTGATTAAAGTTCAACCGCTAAGCAATGGCTGGCATCAAGGCATTCTGTGTGCAAGTACTACCTATTTTGCACAACAGGATTTTGCTTTTTTAAATCTAATTGCCCACTTACTCAACTCTCTAGAGGAGAATCCAGAAAAGGTGAGAATGAAGAAGTTACTCAGATGCCTGCCCACGTGTGGGAACATAATGCACACCTGTCAGTCTTCCCAGGGTAGCAACAGAAAGTGCTCGCTTTTAAATCAAGTGCAGCAGCAAACAACAAGCCGAAATGGCAGGTAGCAGACAAATCAGAAAGCACTTTAAATCATAGGGAGAGAGAATGTTATTTTTGAATGTGTTACATTTGTACTTGCACATTTTGATCTTACATTATTGTTTTTTTGACTGACTATTTACAGAAAGGTTTTAATTTACTGGCCTAACTTTCTTGCCTCTTGCATCCCTAATTATTAAAAGAGCAATCACATATATCAAATCCATGTTAACCTTTAAATCTCAGAGATGTTTTGCCAGGTGTTGGGTGAAACACGCTACGTCAACTGTTTCAACATTGCACAAGTGAGGAAGAAAACTGTGACATGCCCACTAAAGCTGTAACTCCTTAAACTGTGACAAAAAAGGCAGCTGTGTTGTGGTGTTTCACTAGGCTGCCAAGTACAAGCAGACAATGAAACGCCTTGTGACCAGACTGCACATCTGCCATGACTGATCAGAATCAACACTTGCACTTGTACAGTTGGTTTCCAAATCAAACCAACCATCCATCTGAAAACATTAGATTTCAAGAAGACTACAAATAATACAAATAAAAGTTGAGAACACTACGTGATGAAAAGAAATGGCACTGTTGAGTGCAACGCCGTGAAACAACTGGAAGTCTTAAGGTAATATTTTGGACGTGTAGAAGTTAAACACTTGCAGGCACAAAATCTAATAACCAGGGTGTAATTAAATATTTTGATCAACCAGACAGAGGTGTAGTCTGGCAATGTCATGTCGCAATTTTGGCTTTATTCACTGTAGGCAAATCTATGGTTTATTTAGCTAACAAAGAAAGAATTCTACATAGGTAATTGAAAGTTCCTCTGTCTTTCACCATTTAACAAAAGTATGAAAAACTGTTCTACAATCAACTGAAAGCGTGCAGACGACTAGCTGGGCTGTAATTAGTCTTGGTTAATTTTAAAGCTGAAGCAGGCAACATCTGGAAATCCAGCCAGCTGTTTTACTTCTTTAGTTGTCTCTCTCTCTCTTTTAAGTCCAGTTTTCAAAGATTCATGATGAGACAAGTTAGAGTAAATTGGTCCATCTCAGCTTGACTTAAGCCAGCTTATGGTGTCACCTGAAGACACTGTTATTGCTAGAGGCCAGTATTAGATTGAAGGCATGTCACTTATTTCAACAGACAGTCAGCTCATACCAACGTCACCTGTCGCTCAGAAGCGCAGCATAGAGCAGCCAATAGGAACATGCACTCTCTGAAATTACCATGAGTGGACGAAAATACCCCATTGCAGACTGAAAAAAGAGTCTTGGAGAAGGCAGAAGTGCAGTGTTCTTTCAGACCACCTGAACTACAATATGCTGAAAGGTGATTTTGAAATTTTTGCCCAATGACACCAAGACAAACTGCCAATCAGGTGAAAATTGGGCGTTGCAGATGGAAAATCAGTGGCTGTGGTCATCAGCGATGAACTAAGTCACATAATCATGTAAATCCTTGCAGATCTATCAGTACTTCATGTATATGACTGGGTTGGAAGTGGCTTGGAAAACTAAGCTTGCAAGATGTAACTGTGCTGCACAAGAACACTAACTTAGACACACTTCAAATCTACAAGACACTTCATATGTAGAAGCTGGTTAACTGTTTACATTGCCAAGCAATCATTGCCCCTCTTAACCTTGCAAGGTAGCTGGACTTGCGAGATCACGATATTACGCAAATCCATCTTGCCAGGCTCCAAGTTTGTTGTTCTGGCCTTAAACTAGTCACCAGACCAAATAGCGTCCTTTGTGGAAATACTGGCATAAACTACGGGTGTGGTTGTCATGTGTGACACTGCAAGAAGCGACAATTCTCTCAGAAAGCAACCATAGTGGCTATGGATGTGGTTAGCTTAGATGCTGCTATAGCATCAGTTCTATCATAACTGAAGAGTATTTCTTCATTGAAAGAAGAGCAAAGAACAACAGTGAAGGCTTTATTTGATGGAAAAGATATCTAGACGATGACAGACAAATGGTTTATCCAATCACTTGCCAAGTATTTTTTCAAAGTGCCTGCCCTTTTAACAAATCCTCCAACAAATCCTCCTCAAATGATTGTGTGTAATAAACCATCAGGTGCAGTCAGTTTATGCCCTTTTGCCTTATTACCTAGATTCAAGCATTACCTTGTTTAGTCTTAACATTTACATACGCTTCTTACCTGTTTGAGCTTCTTCAAATCTTCATCCAATTCCAGATTGTCCAAGATAACAGCCACAAAAAGACTGAGCAGAATCTGAAATGTAATAAGAAAAAATGCATGAGAACATATGCTGTGTCTTAGCACGTTACAATATGTTACTGTCACGATTGCCACCACAAAAAATAGGACTTTCAAAAGTACAAAGTCTGGTTGGAAATGCATTTGTTGCTTGTTCTGTTCCAAAAGACATCCTGTCTGTCTGGGGCGATGTGTGAGTCATCCAGAGACTGTCTGTGCTTTCTGATGGCTCCCCATATAAGAAGGCCAAACACTGAAATGTCAGCACTTCTAACGCCTGCAAGTCTGATTAACTGTGATTAGATGTACCACTTGAGAGAACACTAAAGACACAGAGACACTAGGAAATGCATTAAGAAAACAATTCATGTATCTCTTTGCCACTTAATTTCCCCAATGTGTTTTTATTGTCTAAAACAATAGAATATGAATTTGAATAGAACACTGCAGCTGATAAACATGACTAAAAGCCAACTTAGCTGAAACAGTAAAACTCCAATTTAATAGTCTTTTTAACTTATTTGACTTCTGCATTTAAAACAGCACAGTATGTTCCTCACCAGGGTAGCGAACAGATGGTAGAGGATGAAGTAAATGGCTACTACCGGGGCCCAGAAATGACCTACAGCCACCAGAGTCTGGTCCATGACATCTACCCAGCCCTCCTGGGTTAGGATCTGGAACATGGACATGAATGCCTACAGGGAGGAAAGCACAGGATGAGAGAAGGTGAGAGAGGCAAAAGGCTAGAGAGGGCAACTGAGTACACAAGGGGAAGCAGTGGAAAAAGGGAGAGAAAGACAGAGACGGGCAGGAAATTACATAGCAGAGAAACAGACAGATCTGACATTTGAAACATGCTTTTTCACAGGAGAGCAAATACCACACAGCTGATGCACATATCCCCTTCTGACTATCCCTCCCCAGCAAGGGGTTGTGAGATTTTAAAATATAAGTCAGAGAGAGCAGGGAAGAAGTCAGCAGTCAAGATATCTTTTTTTCTTTTAACTCTGTTGCGCTGCCCTCTCATCAGCTTGGTAGAGGTCAAATGAAGGTGTACGGAAACAGCCAGCTGTAACACTGTGGGCCCCTGGAGTCAAATGACACGCCTGCGTTTCCTTCTTAGCATCTCACCTCCAGACAGCAGCCCTGTCACTCTGAGCCCCCTTCCACCCGCTCCCACGTCCAAGTCACCGCAGATAAAGATGAACCCAGCAACAGGTCTGCCCTCAGGGAAGGCAGCCAAACATCATCAACTGTGATGTTTGTGCATATCTGTGTGCGTGCACGTGGGTGTAACGCAAAAGCAATACACAAACTAGGGGGAAAATCGGCAAGGGAAGGGTAACACAGCATACAAGTGGCATCTGTTTATACACAACTTGTCATGTCCCGCTGTGCCTGGGATCAGTGAAATGTTGGAGGGGAGAGAAAAAATATGAGGATGGAAAGATGTGGCTAATGAGAGAGAAAAAAGCTCATGAGTGTTTAGAAATCAAAGGAGGTACCACATCTGTTGACCTATTATGTAACCCATCATCAGCATCTGCAGGTCGCCCCATTGCTTGTCTGAGATGCCCTCTGGGAACTGCTGATATAAATTACAACATCTTTATGTAGTGTATATTTATATATGCTCTCTATCTTCTGGTTTTCATCTCATGTGTCAAGACAACAATTTTTTTTAACATTAGGCATATTTAGGCTGTTTATCAATTTGTTCAGTTTCATTTTTGCATGTGAAAATCGGGCGGCCCTTACCAAATAACTGCTCAGATTTCCAGAAGATAATCGCTTAATTAGAAATGTTCGGATACTAATTTTACCTTCCAAATACCGATTCCAATACCCAGACTTGCGAATCAGCCAATACCGAGTACAGATCCAATACCAACACATAAGAAACAATTCTTTACATATCTCCTTTGACTTTTCAGTGTAAAACATTATCAAATGCAGACATTGTGTCGGCTTTCTATGTTTTTCTTTTAAAAAAACATTTTTTCAAAAACGCTTTTAAAAAAAGAAGATGCCAGTGGCAGCACAATGCAACTTCCTGAGTACTGTTTTAGAGAGAGCAGAGAAAAAATGATTTCAGGTATGTAACATCAGTCAGAGTTAACTGAGCTGATTAAATAGTAGCTAGGTACTGTTTCGCGGCTAAAAATTACATGATGTCGATTGGCGCACAATTCACCAATAGCGACACCAGCTTTTTCAGTAGTAACGGCGGCTTTTTTTGATACTGGTATTGGTATCAGAATAACTTTAGGCTTAATACATGTTAAAATTAGCTGCAATCCAAACTATGCAAAAATCCAGCATTCATGGGTATTAAAGAAGACGTTAGCCTGGTTTTCATCTCAATGTGAAGCAAATTTTTTGGAAGTTCGAAAAAAAAAAGATACAAAGAATGAAATTGGATGTGTTTTTCATCAAGTGGCTGGTGAATAAACTACACTAGCTTTATCGGAAGATGGTGGTATAGGCAACATACCATACCATGGCTGTCATAAAATGTATAAGAAGTGGAGGTTAGAAACAGGAAACAAAACAAGTAGATGCCTGGCAATGTACAACTTGACAATGGAGAGAGGTGTGCAGGTAGTAGACATCCTGAAATCCCGCAGGACCAAGGATCAGCGCTCTTTGTTATCGATTGTAATGCTAGAGCAGTGCCATTGTAGTGACTATAAAGTCCCACATGAGAATGGCCATCTCTCATGCACTGGTCACAGATGTAGGGGGTGGCTAGTCCTGCAGAGCCATTTCTTTTGCTTCCTTTGGACCTCTTCATGTCCCACTGAAGCAGCTGATGTTGCTTAAATCTCTATAGACCGCTCTGGACTTCAAGCCTCCAGCTGTCTCTGTTCTTCGTTGAGGCTTCCCAGGGTTGGTGTCAATTTTGGTTGCTTTCAGGTCACATTTAAATATATCTTTGTAGTGTAGCTGTGGCTGCCCTGTTGGTCTTTTCCCTAAAGCAGGCTCTCCATAAAGAAGGTCTTTGGGGATATGTGGCAAAGCCAGCGAAGATGTCTCTGCTTAAGAACTAGGACCTATACCGATGGATAGGATCCATCGAAGGTAGTACATATGGAAGGCATGGAGTCTTCTTTCCTGGTGAGCCTTGAGTGTCCATGTCTCAGAGGCATACAGGAGCATGCTCACCACACAAGCCCTGTACACCACACAAGCCCTGTACACCTGCACTTTGGGGTAGTCTGAGTTTGTTGTTTGCCCATACCCTTTCGATTAGTCTTGCCCCCCCCCCACACACACACACACAATTTTTAGCATTTCCATCACCCTTTTCAGGTGCAATACTTCTAAAGGCACATAAGCACAGGGTGATGAAAACCCAGCTATTGATATCTGATAACTAGCAGTCATTTACTGGATGACTTGCATAATGCAATGTAGCCTGGAGTAGTGGTCATAGTTTACTTCTTCATGTACTCTTCTTCTGCTATCAACAGAAGTTAATTTCAAAAAGTTAATCATGGTTAGCAAAAGCTGATTGCAACAGATTTTTTTTATTGCTATATTTTTTACTATCGATGATATATTTCATAACCTGTTTAATTGATTTGGATTTGTGAAAGCATGTGACGGAGGACTGCTGTTCAAGATGTAATTATTTTTTACACACTACCAAAAAGAACAGACACAAAAAGAGATCTGAGAAACAAGAAGAGGGGTTGGTCACACTCACAGAGGAGTTTTTTAAACAGCCACCTTGTTTTGTTTAATTATATACCTCCAATAGTATTCAGATTGACCTTGCAAGGGCTTCCTTACCCTGGGAAAAGTGGTGAAGCGGTCCAGGTCCTCCACAAAGCAGAACATCTGCAGGCTGATGGCCGACATGACAATGAGGAGGCTGGCTGTGAACACCACCAAGCTGCCTAGTTTTTTACCTGGACCAAATATCTTATATACAAAGTCCTCCAGAGCGGGTGAAATCTTAATCAAACGTACCACTCGTAGCACCTGAGGGGAAGAAAAAGACAACCTGTAAGGCAGCTCCTTATCTCAGCAATGTTATTTATGCTCTTTTGAACAGTAGTTTTAAAATCCACACCAAAAGAAGAAAGCAGTGGTATTTTAAAGGGGCATTGTGTAAGACATGGGGCATCATATTAGCAGAGTTCATGCTAACTGCTACTCTTTGCTGTTGCTCTAATTGACTGTAGCTAGTAACTGCAGTTAGGTTGCTAGCTATGCAGCTAGTGGCTCTTTCAGCTGATCAGTCTGGACTGGGAAGTATTGGTGTTTACACTGTGGACAATGAATCTGGGCCCAGCAGGCCTCCAGCGAACACCAGAACTGAACAGCTCCATAATCCAACGGAGGGAAATTAATACCAGGGATATTTGCGGACCTACTGAAGTGATTTACAGTGGCTTAAACTAGGACTCTGACTCTAGGGTCTTCAAAGACACTGCAAGCGAAGACAGAGGAGTTATAAAGCATTACAGGAGGGAAAGACACGTTGTGCATCACCGACGCAGATTTTAACATCTAACTCGGTGAGTAAGAGTTTGTTTCAAGCAAATCAGACAGTGGTAAGTGATAACACAAATCGTAATGGTTTTGGTGAATTTTATTTCTGTCTTTTCTGTCTCACTTGAATTAAGTGTGGTTTATAATCATTTAACAAGGCAAGTAAGCTTGCAAGTCGTGCCTGGACTGGCTGGTTAATATGCTAACTTAAGTGACAGTAGTTAGATATCTCTGCAATGCATTATACAGATGTCCTTGACACAATGTCAAAACTATTACTGTCAGTTAATTTTTTATGTTTAAAACATTAATTCTGACTTCATCTTACACACTTCAAATATAGCTTAAAATAAATATCACTTTTAAAACAAATATAGTAGCCCATTGATGGCATATTGATTTTTATAAAAGGAGAGCATTGATTATGACCCAGTGCTAAAGGTGCAGCAATACTCTGCTCTGTCTACAGACTTAGTCCCTAAATTGCTTGTGGTGACAACAACCCCCAAAAGGTAATACATCTTGGTCAGGCTTTGATCAGGGATCTGGAGTGGCTATTGATTAAGCTTGGCACTGTGATGCCTCTAGCCAAAGATATTTCTCTCATTCCCTGGATATATGGCAAAATAAAGGAGACAAACAGGAGATGCTGGTCTGAGAGGAACCCTACAGTAAACAAATACAGCAAAACACTCACAGCATGATGACAGATGGGATGGGAAAACACTACCTTCTTCTGACAGACCATGATGACCACCATTCATTTTACAACAGATGCAAGCTCTGAGGCTGGAGGGTAAGTCCATAGAAGATATGAGGTTATAACAGCAAAACTAGTTCCTTACTTATCTCTCGGGACGCCATTGATAGAAATAAAATAACAATATTATAACTTGGAGAATATAATCTGAAATCATAGCAAATTAAAGCAAAATGAATGTATATAACTATTCAGTTAAGTGTAGCACCACCTAATCAGCATGGCTTCTATCAACAACCACTATTGCAATTGATACAATTTCCCCTGACTTTACAGTATGGATGAATAAATATCAGTTGATAGCAAGTATCTAGTATTACTTGTTTTTTTAATTATGCATTTTACACTGATCTTTTGTATAAATACATATCGAATTTTGTGTGTGGTTAGTCTCTATTACAACATTTAAAAAAGTGAAAAATAACAATGTTAACACTAAATCTTTCTTGACTTGTGATCTCTTTGAAAAAATCAGACTTTTGAAAGAAAAGCATAAGAGCCTCTGTGAGGCAGACATGGGGTGACTAATGAAGAATCTTGAGAATTTCCAGCTGTGTTGCCTGTTCGTGCTTCTGGCTCTATACTCTTGCTAGAAAAAGTAAAGTTTAATTTAAAAAAATGAATTACGTAATGTGTCACATTGTCACTGTTCAGCATTTTAAACCTATATTGAATTAGATCATTGCAACCTTACTAGAAATGTCCACCAACAACACAATGCCCTGATTTGCTGAATGAATGAATTGACTTGAGTGTTAAACTGTGCTGCCACTGAAGTCATTGCAATTCTGAGCACACACACACAAAGAGGAGGTGTTGAGGTGGGTTCCATTGGCTGATTAAAAGTCATTCTGCCAAGTGTATTGTAGTGTGTGTGTGTGTGTGTGTGTGT
>JAQLOL010000005.1:6556816-6567194 GCA_029783665.1 Naso thynnoides | reverse complement strand
GTTTGTCAGAGAGATTATTCAACGCTTGTGTGTGTGTGTGTTTGTGTGTGTGTGTGTGTGTGTGTGTGTGTGTGTATCCATACCTGAAAGTAGGTGAACTGAGAGTGGTAGAGGTCAGGGTAGATGTGCAGCGTGGTGCCAACCACCAACAGAGATTCAAACTTGTGCAGTGAGGAGCTAATGTAGCCGGTGAAGCCCAGACACCAGATTTTCAGCAGAGCCTCCAGGTCAAACAGTACAGTGAAGGCAACCTAGATGCAGAGGGGAGGAAAGGAATATTCAGCCGCAATATTTCCAGTTTCTGCTCCTAAGATTCAAAGAAAACAGCTTTCCATCTTCATTTATTTGACAACTTTAGAAACATGTTTCTTTGCAGATAATCAAAATAATCATTTTAAATTAATGCCTAATAACATTTCAAACCAACCAGTAGTATAAATAGCTTAGCTTTATCGAACTACAACACTAAAATGCAATTTACAAGCTTAAGGCATATTAATTTAACAATATGTTTACTGATAAAACACACTGGAGAGTCACTGCACATTAAGTCCTTTTACTTGCAAAATTTGAGTAATTTACTATTATACTACCATGTGTCTTTTTTAGGTAAAATTCTAAAGGGCTTTTATTTGTAAAGGATATTTTATACTGTTGTTACATTTTTAAAGGTCCTATGGATAAACCATCGTCACGAAAATTTTGTTCACTGACAACACATAAATACTGGTTCCAACATCATACTTTTGGCTTACAAGCCATTTGCCATCTCAGAGAGAGGTAAACAAATAGGAATTTTGGGTTGACATTTTTTAAAAATTAATTTGAAGAGGGGAAAATCAACACTTTTACTCTGCGACTTTCCATAACTCAGTGAATGTTTTATTCTTTTTTAAATTACTTGTCTATACATAAATGTTACCAATATATAATCTAAGATGTATACAATGAACTTCACACATCAAATTACTTTTGTTAGTGACAAGAAGTTTTATACTTTTTTGTTTGGATTTGGAGTTTACATAACGTTTTTAACGGAGAGCCTGTGTTAAAAACCAAGTTGCACTGTAGGAAATGCATAACTTTTGTTTTTGTAACGTGATGCCTAACAGGGACTAAATCATGATATCTCATTCTGTGTTGCAATGATTTTATTTTCCGTTGCTAGTTTTTCAGTTGTGGGTAAGTGCAGAAGTAAATATTGTAGGTCCTCTTTACAGATCTGAATGTTTTGACGACTTCTTCAGAAGATATTAGGTAAAAAGGAGAGAGTAAAATTGAAACCTCACCAATAAATCATGCATTCCCCCATTTAACTCTCTTTTAACTTTATTTTCCCTTCACAGCCTTTACACAGATTACAGCAAATCTGCAGATCGATGGCTGCATGATATGGATGGACTGAGTAAGAGAAGGTAATATTGTGCATTTTTTATTTTTTTCCCTTTTCTTATCTCATCCATTCAGCTGTGTGAAGGGCATGGGGGAGGTGGGTACACACTCCTCTTCGTCTTTGTTGGTGCTTTACCACCTGCATACTGATGACATCAACCCAACCTGCATGACACATACAGTAAAATATGTGTATGTGTGTGCACCTCCATACTATGGAGAAAAAAAATCAACGTGTGTTATCTAAAAGGCCTTCAACAAAAGATGCAATCACAAACAAGATCTCATACTGCTTTTGTATAATAATACACATAAAAATAAGACGTTTAATTAACGCCTTGGTGAAAAGGACTTATGATAATGTCCACAAGGAGGGGTTTACATTTCAAGGTGGACATTTGGAATTGCGAGAAAAAGCAGGATATTAAAAAAACAAAAATAAATAAAATCACCTCACCTCTGCCAGGTAAAATTCATCATAGTGCCTGCGGTGGTTCTCGCCTTTATAATAGTTGCTAGCGGCAACGATGACATCCACAGCGACCATGCTCAAGATGAACATGTGGAACACAGAGGACCGCATCAGTTGCTGTGGAAACAGAGCAGTGTTCAGTTGCAATCAAAGTAAATTGCACACTACAGGCTAAGGGGAAAGAAGTGTGTAGGAAATCAACGTCCATTTTCATTTACTGAACTTGTTCAAATTCTGGTTTGAATATGAGCCAGTAACACTATATTAATTAAGTCCAGCATTGTTTGAGATAAATCACTTCCAGTCTGATTGATGGTTGTACTTTAACCCAAGCAGACAAGATGACAGATGATGGACAGATAGTGCCCAGTTGCATAAAACCACTTAGGCTAGGCTAGGTTTGACATTAAATTTTATCAAGGGATGCCTTTAAAAAATTACTCGCATAAAACCAACATAAGGACTTCGGTAGGATGTTGAAAGAGAAAACCCTTAGATCTCTCAGTGCTTTCCTTAAGCTACATAAATATTCCCTTATGTGTTGCTGGAAGATCCCTTGTAACCACTTTCATGCTTGTGCTCTCCATAATCTTTTTGCTAGAACAACATTCTCCTCTTCTTCTTACTTTTCTCTTCTGTATTCTCTTTGTTTTCCATTTTGGAGAAGCTAGCTAACACTGACAATAAGAACGACAATGTGAGTGAAGCGTTACCATGGTAACGGAAGGGTACAAGGGCTGCATTATTCATACCAAGAGGTTTTATGCAACACTCCTAAATGAACCCCTGAGCTTCAGGAAACTTTTGCATAAAACACAAACTTAAGATTAAAACTTAAGATAGTTTATGCAACCAGACATATTTTAAGACAGAGAGGAGACACTTGTGGTAGTACAGGCTTAGGTTCTTTCTTTGTTGAGGTGCCAAGGGTAGAATGTGCTGTATATAAGGAGGTGGAAACAGGCAAAGAGGGCCACCAGCTAGACTGCAGAGAATTCAAAAGCAATCAGCAACCTTTCATTGGTTGCTGGGAGAATTATCCACCCAGACAGCAGAATCAGTGTGTATTCACACAGCCGGAAACAAGCAGGGAAAGGAGTAATAGATGTATGTTATTTCCTGTGGGAATAGCAGTGGGACTGAACGCCTACAACAACATCACACAACAGAAACAATCATGACTTCAAAGAATGAGAAGAGAAAAAAAAAAGATGCCGGACAAAAAAACCTGCGTCATTTAGACAATCACTTTAACTGTTCCTTCCTTTGGACACAATATGACAGATGTGATCACTGCCTTGAACTGCATGTATGTGGCAGAGTGAACAGCTTGTGAGTGGGCAGAATCGCTCCCTCTAAAAAAAGACTTGCATGTGAGACTAGCAATAGGAAGGATTGAAAAACTGAAAAAAAAATGAGAGGAAGACTTTAAGACAGATGAAGAGTGTTTTGCGGCATTGCTGGAAAGATCAAATTCGCTGCAGGAAAACGGGACCACTGCCATCCTCCCTCCTACACACAAATGAACTTACAGTACAAACTCTTAAAAGTCTAGAAAGTCTGATCTGCAATTGTGTTTGCTGCATTGAAAATAAGTGATGATGATGATGGAATCAGTACGAAAAATTTCCCATGTAACTATTAACTTGTCGGAAAATTAATTTTTTTTTTTGGTGTTTTAAGAAAACAAAAATAAGTGTGAAATGTGAAAAATGAAAACTCGACCATGAAAGTGAAAAGCAGGGAGACCATAGATTTAGAGAGCATGTCATTACCTGTAAAATGGCGCAATAAATACATATAATAACTTGTTAACCTAACCTCTTACAGGCAAGAACGAGGGCATGTTGCATGATTGTTATTGCGCTGTAAAATGTTATTTAGAAAAGGTCAGTTTGAACACTTGGGTCAACAAAGTGTGTGACTTTTATATGGAAAACCCCTTCTAGGGTTCTACAGAAAAGGGTTTTTTGTTTGTTTTTGGGTTTTTTTTGTTTGTTTTGTTTTTAACTTGACCTTAATTCAAAGCTTGGTGGTAGACACGGAAGCGTTAATATTTGTAATGGATTTAAAAAGGATTGTCAAGCAATGTGATCCTGCCTACAGGGACACCAGATGAAACATCTGGCATGGAGTGCTTTGGAGGATGACAACAAACAATTCTGTCATTTAGACTAAAGGATTTATTTGTTATGGCCTTTAAAAGACAGCATATTTTCAAAGTGAGCACGAGTGGCCAGTTAACCCTTTTTCAGAGGGCTGTTTTATTTTACACCCCAGACGAACCACTGTGGCATTAAATAACTAGGGCAGACAATGGCCGACTGCTGCATTGCCTAATGTCACCTTGGGTAAAAGAGCGCACTTGAACACATCACAAATAATACAGCTGGCGGCCAACTAGCACACAAGTTCTGCACCTGCCTGAAAGGAAATACCAGAAGCAAATGGAAACTGAAAGACCTAGGACTGTGGATACAAAAATCTGTTATGATAAGATGTATTTGCCAACCATTTCACACAAAGCTGGCCTCTACTTACTAGTGCTGATCAGTTTGTCTTTAGTTTTTTTTTTTTTTCACTCCAGATGGCCACAACGTTGTGAAATATAAAGGAGTCCTCTTGACTCTTCTCATTTACTTGCTTCTTTACTTCCGCTTCTCTTCTCATGCACTTATTGGTTTTAGCTTAACAGCCTTCAACAATGATGGACTAGTATAGTACCTATTGTGTGGGGCACACTGCAAAAACAAGGGCACTCATCGATAGCCAGAAACTTGACACCCTTAGCATGGTGTGTCAGGGCCCTTATGGATAAGGTAGACTTACAGTAGCTTTTGGTAAAGGTTCTAATTAGGATTCTATACAACTTTGGAGGGGAAATATGTAATATTAAACTTCTTTACCCATTTCAGGATGTGGCAGAAGCATGCTCTGTTGGACCTGTGACCACACCTAACACTAATGTCGGGGTTATTTTCTGCATTAGCAAAATTTAGCAAAAACAACCTTTTGAGCCAATGTTAAGTTGCACTTTTAAGATAATGCAATACCTCATTAAAACACAGTCATTCACATCTATGAAACTCCCTGCCTAAGGATCACAAGCTAGCCAGATATGTAGCATCTTTTATCTTCACTTCTCAAAACCCTGAAAGCCTTTTCCTATTTTTCAAAAAGTACTCTTTTGATCTCTAACCTTGTTTGACTGTTTCACTTAAGTATTTTCTGCTCGTATATGCCTTGTCTTATTAAACCCAATATAGTATTAGTTTTGTCACAAATGCAAATTCTAGCCATTCTTTTAAGCTCAGTTGATAACCCGGACTGACACAGCTGCTAGCCTTGGGATTGGTTGTTTTTGCAGAACATACACACATGCCCACTCTACACACACAGTGGTTAGGCTCCCTGACTGAGATTGGACGTGACAAAGCAGTTTGACATTTCAAGCAACCAGACGTTCTCCCCCATGGGTGTTTTGGCTGAACGAAGTTGTGTGTGTGTGTGTGTGTGTGTGTGTGTGTGTGTGTTATATTGTGTGTATGTGTGTGAGAAAGGGAGGGAGTTGGATAGATAGAGACAGACTGACAGAGAACAGAAAGTACACGTTTGTTCGTATGAAATGGTTGATTTTCTTCAAGTCTTGACGCTGTCCATATTCTCTGTCAGCTTTTGGGGAGTGCAGTGGGCATTTGTAACCTCTGTTATAAGGAGATACAGCCTGCCCATCACGCTTTACAACAGAATAACCTTTAATCTTTGCCAGGTTTTCCTCTTGTTTGGTACACTTCACCAGATAACGCTCTCTATGTGCTTCCCAAGGCAAAATGTCCTAGTTGGCCCTATGCAGCTGATGGCATACCATATATGGCCTCAAGATGTCAGAATCAATTTAACAACATCAACTGTGAGACAAGATGGCCCTCCCCTGCTGTTTGATGTCTTAGCTTGTGTGTCTCGAAAATCCTTTCACACATGTTTAATGGATGCTATCTATTTGTGTTACCTCTGGCTGGGTCTTTGAAACACCAGGTGCTCACTGTGCACAGGCACAAGCATGACTACACACAGGCACACATGTACATATGAGGGCCCAACTGATATATTGGTTTGCTGATTAGTCGATATTGGCCCTCTCACAGATATATTGGTATTGGGGTAAATGTTCTCCTATATGCGCCAATAATAAAACTTTTTTTAAGGCTGAAAAAATAAGATTGGATTCTTAATTTAAAATGATTTACTTACGTAGTTTGTCCAGCAGATGGCGTCCTGTTATCGATTAACAAGTGAAGTGTTTATGGTTCAGGGCACTGATATTGGGAATATAATTAGTTAATATGTAAGATACCCTGCCTCCATTACATATATTTGTTACTAATACTTGAAAACCACATCTAGCTAATATCATCGCCTGATATATCAGATATCAAAAATTTCTTTCTAATATTTTTCGGTATCTGCCCTAAAAATCCCATATCAGTCTGCCCCTGGTAAATACACATGCTGGAGTCAAGTTTTCCAAACAGAAGACACACACATAAAGCTGTCACTTTGGCATTTAGCCAGGGAGCACTGGCATCATGCACTCTGTCTGATAGCAAAGCAAAGCTTGAGTTCTGACACATGACACATTCTGCAAAATACAGCTTGTACTCAGCTCTTATTTGCATGAAAGCAACAGAGTGTACATGATAGAAATGAATGCAATTATGAATGCAAATAGAATTGTGCATAAAAAGACATCATTTCAAGTGGCGTGTAATTTGGTATTGGGGAAGCATTGCACTTGGAGTGTTCTTTCCTGCAGCAGAAATTGAGAAACAAGATTAAAAATAAGAATAAATAAAATGGGATTTTTCTATTCATCAAGTCTTATGACTTCTTGTCTGGGTCCTTGTGTTCTTTATTGTCATTTTTTAAAATGGATAGTTCCGGTCCTTGATCCTGATTGGCTGAGCCACACTCCAAGCTGCTGTAAAATACTCTACAAACACAAAGCAGTGACCGCATTGCAACAGTATAACTGTGCCAGCCAAGCAAGTTTTGTCAAAATGTCAGATTTTGTTGTTAATTTTAATTTACTGGGAAGGCTAAGCTTGGATGAGTGGTGGAAAGAGACGGACAGGATGGAGGAGGAAAAGAATAAGGAAGGGAACACTAGAAAATCGCTGATGCTAATGAGATATTGAAGGCTGGAAAAAGTCAAGAAACAAAGCTGGGACCGTTAAACAGACGTGGTTAGTTTGCTATTTTAAGATCTGGTGAGCCAAGAAAGATCTGGCTATTGTTTTTAAATCAATCACCATAATGGAGCTAAACCAGTCTCTCCGTCAGTTTTATGCCACTATGAAAAACAGGAGAGCTAAAGCGTGTGGTTTCAGCAGTTATGTTGGCCCGCGTGCTCGACTTAACCGGTAGTTTAATGACTGACCGACCAGCCATTCCAGGTGCCTGATAAAAGATCCTGTGATTACCACAAGTAACAATGTTTTCGTTGGAGTGGTAAAAAAACTTCGTCAAGAAGGACGTGAAAAAACAACTGCACAATTAATGGAGATATCCAGATAAATGTTAATAATCACCCTATCTTTAAGCATGCTTTCCTCTGTGTCTTCGAGTAGTTACGTCAGTGTGTTGCGTCTGTATGTTGCTAAGCAACCATTCTGCTAAATGTTGCTGAAGAACTATATTGCCTGGCGGAAGTATGATTATTTGCTATCAATAAATTATTGCATATTTTCTTGCTATGTGTTTATTTCATGAAACCTTGCCAGGTATGTAGTAAACATTTTATAAAAGCAATGAGCCCCATGAGGTCACGATTTACAGTAATTTTAGAACAGCTAAGGGGAGTGCTCTAAAATCACTGTTAATCATGACCTCTTGGGGCTTATTGCTTAATTTAAACACTGCAGCAAAGCCCAACAGTCTCTAAAGGCTGTCTCATCAGCATGACACACTGCAATCTAAGTCGTGGGGAGACTACTTTCAGCTGTGCTCATTAGAGATGTCCTGACATGATCTACTGTCAATACGCATACCAATCACCTGCAGGAGGGGGTTATATGCATCATACCTGGAGCGTTTGGCCACAACTGTAACACAACCAAGACAGAGAGGCAGACTGACAGACCAATGACTGCTTCCTCATGCTCCTTCTGTTCACTCGACACTGCCAAGGAAGACAAATGCTCTTTCTGCTGGTACATGAGATGAGTGTAGCACATGTGCACATAGCTGGCAGGATAAGGCAGCGTTCACACAGGAATTATCACCAAGGGACTGGGCTGTGTTCTGGCACCATCTCTTGCTACAGTTTTATCTCTCCTGTTTACTGAAATTAAGAAGAAACTGAGTGGGATTAGGGACGGCCTCACTTGACCTCATCTCTTTAGTCTTTTCTCTGGCATTTGATAAAGACAAATAAACAAATGATCACATTCCGAGTTCTCTACTCGGAATTCTAAAAGAAAAAAACAGGCAAACTCACTCACTCACTCATAACACTCACTCATAGCTGTGGTATTGACATTGTTATTTTGATTTAAAGCTTTGGACTATTTGAAGGGAAGGGTTTGTAAAATTTCGCTAGATTGAGGATCTTGTAAAGTGCCAGCCCTTTGGCTTATCACTGCCAAAAGCAGGCTGACTCATGTCTCTGGCTTGAAAACAGCTTTAAATAAAACATGATGGTCTGCCTGTCTGCACTGGTCTACTCTTAATAATATTTGTGCTACACCCAGTCTATGCTCCTATAGACTTTTGGTTAATCTAATTTCACCATAAATCATTGTAGCCGTGTCTCCATTAATTGTGAAGTGAATTTTAAGAGACCCTTTGAAATCTTTCAAGAGGAAAAATAACGAGTGTTCCCATGAACTTATTTGAAGCAAATAAACTAGACTGCAATGCATAGTTTGGTCAGAAGGTGGCGGTATAGGCAACATTACACATGACTGTAATAAACAGAGAACAAGAAGTAGAAGTTGCAGACAGGAAACAAAACAAGTCGCCTTAGCCCTGTACCAGACAAAAATGGAGAGAGGTTTTCAGGATTTAGTTTTAATTGGGCAAATTATAAGTTTGCTTTTATATCAGCGATTACTGGCTATGTTTAATGTCATCTGGAGACGAAGAGAAAGAAACAGCGGAAACAACTTCTTCTATGACTATTTTTAGGGGAGCGAAAACAGCTGATATATATTCGCTGCATCACAATTTACTCAACTCACTGTTTCCATCTCCCATTTTGTGCATTAACTGCTCTTCAACAGGCAAAAACCATCTCAAGAGAGGGTAAAAACTATTGTGAAAAATGGGGAAGTTTTTTTCAGATTTTGCCATTTCTATCAACTGTTTCTAAAGCAATTTGTCAAAATGTGTAACAAAATACGTTCATGAAAACACAACTCGTATGTGCATCCGTCTGATTGCAGTTTAGGCCCACTAAACAATCTGATTCAGTCATTGTGTTCTGTCTACCAGTGCTTATCTCACAGAATTAGTCAAATCTTTTTTACTCTTACTCTTACTCTTACTCAGGTGATTATTTTTCTTGTTATACACACACCCTGCTCTGCCCCAATCCTGTCTTTTTCTCTCACTGCTGCCATCGATGGCAGTGTTTTTTCAGTGCGATTATTTTCCTCCTCCTCCCTCCATCTTCTCTCTCTAGCCAATTTCCCTTTTCTGTCCTCCTCCCCTTTTCCTTCCACAAACTGACCTTAACTTTGACATGTTGTGTATGTTTGTGTGTGTGTATGTGAGCTTAAAATGATGCGAGAGCTGGGAAGATCCAGGGGGCAAAGACTGGTGGCAGGGGTAAAAGGAGGGTTCCAGAGAATCAATAACCTCTGGCTTGGAAGGAGGAGGTCGAAAAGGTGTCCCTTGCATTGGAATTCAGTAGCCCCCAGTGAGCTGCTGGGTTATCCATCACTCTGTATTTAGCTTTGAGGACAGAAGACTAATGTAGGAGGAGTGAGCGGCATAAGCTTCCACTGCAAGGAGGCCATGCTAAATTAATCACATGATCCCACCGGATTCATGTAAGAATGTAGCATTTATCATGGCGTCCACACCTTTCCTTAGTGGTCAATTTAAAGCAGTTTAAATTATTCTCACACAGAAATGATTTAGTCCCTTGATTTTTGTGTAGGGTTAGTTAACAGTGTGCTGTCTTTTAAAGACTTTCTCTTTTTTTTATCTTTTTGAGTCCTGTGGGGTAAACCTGAATAAAGTCATTTTATTATTGCACAGTGGAGCACCAAGGGCTAACTAGAGAATGCATTTCCTGAAGGAAATACGTGTGAATGCTGGAGCCCGGAAGCCGGACGCTGAACGAATTAATGAAGCAATGCTGAATAAAACTGAAAAAAAAAGGTAAATAAATATCGAAAGGTTGAAACACATTAGAATAGATTGAACAATTTTCGAAGAGTAATAGAAGAAGATGGAGAATAGGAAATTCATGGAAATAACTTGAAATGTCAAAGGTCAATATGAAGACAT
>JAQLOL010000005.1:6526580-6548622 GCA_029783665.1 Naso thynnoides | reverse complement strand
TATGAATGTGCCCATGTCTATGTGTGTGTGTGTGTGTGTGTGTGTGTGTGTGTGTGTGAGAGAGAGAGAGAGGGAGAGAGAGAGAGAGAGAGAGAGAGAGAGAGAGAGGATCACTTAACACCAACAGCATCAGCAGCATCAGCAGCATATTAATGATGTGGCATGTTTACCTGGAGGCAGGCAGGAGCTCGACCATGTGGTTTGTTGACGTCCACAGCTACAAGCTGCCACCCCCCAGCAGCATCTTCATGGAACATCTGTGGCACAAGGACAGCACATGAGGGGCAGAAAACACAAAAGAAACCTTGCAAACCATTCAAAGTACTGGATCTGACTCAAACACACACATCTGCCCTTTGGCTACATCTTCATAAAACATCTGTGGCCACAAAAGAAAAAAAGCTGAAGGCATCATATACACGGATCTGTACCCACACAAAAACAGCAGGACGGCTTCTAAATACAGTATGCTGGCCTAAGGACCTAACACCAGAGATGAAAACAATCCAAGACAATCACAGCAGAGACTTAAAAATTCACAAGACAGCTGGCTCACAATGAATATCATTTATCCAAAACAGTTGTTCCCAAAGTTAGGTCAGGACCCCCCAGTGGGGTCGCGAGACACAGAAGGGAGGTCGTGAGATACCTTCCAATAACAAATAAATTTTTTTAATAATTTAAAATTGCACATTTAACCCTTTATTGTATAAATTCTGGTTATATTCTTTCTTATAATATTTCTTAAATTACTTCAAAATAACATTATGGTTGTTATGCTGTTATTCTTTTGTGTTGTATTGATGCACGTGTTTGCATGGGCCTACTAGTGTGCTTTTTGGGCTTTGCACACTGTTATATGCCACCTCTAGGGTCAATGGGAGTCCCCAGTGTTAGTTTCACTTAGTTGCCCCACTTTGCCGTACCAGGACCTAGAATTCCATACGGTACTCAATGATGCCTTTTTTAATACTTGACAATCTCTGTAATAAAAATGTAGCTGAAGTTTTAAAGTAACGTCACCAAGTAGACAGACTGTACCAAATGTCATTTTCTGACATTTAAAGCCTCCGGTGAGGTCTTCCCATAAAGCTCTGAATTGTTGGTTGTTATATTTTATGAAGTCATCATCCTCTCATTCCCCATAACAAAGGCATATGTTTGCCTTGCGTTACTCACAAGTTTGATCACTGGTTCATTCAAGTGATCAATGATCATTTAAAAAAAAAAAATCTATCATTGATCAAATTTGAACTATTTCTTTAATGTTTCACCCTGTTGAATGTAGCCTGGATATGACATCATGGTGACTTTTTTTAATGCATGTGTCTGATAAATCATCTTTTTATCTTAAAAGTTAAAAAAACTGTCTTCCAAAACCCACAGCACTCAAAGCCTCACGATATGTGTAACAGCCTATGTAACTGAATGTTGATTTAGAATTTCAATTTCAATTTATGAACAAAGCTTCAATTTTTCAAACTACTTGGTACACAAATGAATAAATAAATGAACATTTTGTTCTAGTGGTAGCCCTAGAAAAAAAGTCAGACATACAGTACGCATATCCCAAATATGATGGAAATCCATTTAACAGTTGTTGGAAGATATTGCACTGACATTGCATGCCAATCTCATGTTGGCAGCAGAGAAAAAAAGATCATCCAAATTATTAGGGATTCATCATTTGGAAACAATTAACATTGGACAAAATTGTTTCCTTACAGTAGAAAATTTAGATATTTCATGAAATAAATAAAAACATGACCTGCTGTGTTGAAAAAAGAAAAAAGAAGAAAAAAGTCATAGGATTACCAAAGTCAACAGGATTCATCCTCTGGGGACCATAAACGGTCAGATTTGCTGATTTATTTGAGTCTGGACTATAGGGAAGAAGAACACTGAAATTCAATCCAGATTTGAAAGAATAGTGGTCCATACTGTATTTGGCAAAAGAGTTTGCAGAAGCCACAAGAAGGAACTTAAAGTCCTTTTAAATTCACTTGACAGTTCTCTTTGCTTCAGGTGGTGGGTTAAACATTCCATCAATAAATGTGTCTAACAATGAGAAAATGACACAACGCAACCTTGAGAACCAAGTGAAATTTGAAGGTTTCAACTTGCAGTTGCTTCCCACAGCCAAGCTGCTGCTCTTTCTTCCTACATATTGACTCCACTCAGCCTCATTCATCATTATATTCTTTACTGACAAAAGTGTCGCCTCCTTAGGTTCAGCTTTGTCTCATACCTGTTACATCTGCATCACAGGATAATCATTCAGTCTCAGGCAAGTCACAATAGACTTCAGTGTAATTCAACTTCAAGTTTAGCCCTTAATTAAAACGTCACTCATCAAAATGTTGGACAAACAGCCTGATCCTGTGCAACAAAAGTGGATTTATCCATTGTAATTTCATCAACACAGTAAGGATTTACTGCCTAATCTCTATTGAAAAACTCAATAATCTGGAGACAGTACAGCAAAGTCAACGAACAGGGAGTGTGGGCATTGGTTGTATTTCCCAGGGCCACCAGCCTTCTCCTCTGGGGAGCAAAAAGAAGGGAGCAAATTGTCTCAGCCCGTGTGATTGACAGTTAAGTGTTACACCACAGCTAATTAGTTTTCCCCCGCTAAGATAAATATTGGGGCATGACAATGTAATTACAATTAATTTTGATAATGGAAAGAAAGACTAATTGTTTTTAAGGTCATAGAAGGATATGCATGCATGCCTCTGTCACCAGCCTGTTTTTCATCATGATTTAACAAACTAAAGTTTTGGCTTTACACATTTCTGAGTTGTATTGTTTCAAAATTGAACAGAGCTAAAAACAGTTTGCTGTTTGTCTCTATTACCATTAAAAAGTCACTTGTCCACAAAGGACACTGGAATCCTAGTAATCCAATCCAAACCTATCCTTAACCTTCAGTGACAGGATAACAAAGCCTTTTTTTCAATCAACAAAAAATCTGCAAATTACAAATGTAAATCTAAACATCCATCCATCATAATGTTTATGCGTTGCTTTATTTATTGGTGTTACTTATCGGTTACTGTCGTATATGTACCAACATCCTGTCTAGTTCTTTTGTGAATTCTTAACACATTTAGCTCTCAAACAAAATACATCTTTGATTGTCTGGCTCGATATTTTTTTTAATTTTCAACTGTATTGTAACTGCAAATCATATATTTTACAAAAGGCTTTTCAGGAGCAGCAAACAGCATCAAGCTTAAAGTCGAGCTGAAGTCAAAAATGCACTTTCAACCCTTTTGGACCATATCCCTGCTCCTTTTTCAGTCAAATTTAAAATGTATATACAAAAACAAAAAAATTATTATTTTTTTCATATTTTTAAATTAAAGTCTGCCACTTTAAAACAAAATCTCCTGGGTACCTGATGTCATCGTAGACTCGGGCCATTGTTGTTTGAATCTTTTTTTTAAATTCCATCAAGTATATCACACCAATCTACCTGTCAATATCAATATAATAGCTGAGCAAGGTTAGCACAGCACTCCCTGTCCGGACTGGGATGCGAACCCAGGACCTCCAGTAATAGTGGTGGGAATGGATGCCATTCAGTGCCAGTGCCAGGCTGTCTGGAAAGCAGACATGCAGCTGCTCTTACCTGTTACGTAAACCTGTTAGCTCAGTCTTTACTTAAACGAGAACTGGAAGACTTAGCAGAGGCCCAGTTCATCTGTGAGTCCTTTTCTGAGTCTCTTGAGGCCAAGAAACGTCCACCTCCATGGTCTCTCCGAACGACCCCTGCATTTGAGTTTTGTTTTTTCAAGCACTGAAATCCGACAGACTTCTTCTCCTCATGACCTCTAATGAGTTGATGACCTTGGAGATGTGAAACTCAACCAGACATTCCAAGATCACCCTCACTACTGTTTTGGTTTACATGTGGTAGCTTGACACCATGTCCCGCCAGTTTGATTATGACACTTATTGATCATTAATCGTTGGTGAAAAGCAACACTAGCATAATACCCTGCACCCTGGGCAACTCCAAAAAAAAGAGAGCCCATCTGCTGTCCCCAGGTTTCATACCGGAGGAGGTGTAATGAACAGAGATGAAACCTCATTTCATTTAGATGTGACATTTTAAAACTCAAGGAACAACTGCATGGAGCCAGCCCTCACCAAAAAACAGATCTTACATCTGGTGGTCTGTGGGCCCTTTGCCAATTTTGATGTAAACAGACATTTTTATTGATGACCATGCACTCTTGTAACCCTTAAGACAGCCATTCCTGTCAAAATGTGTTTGTGCTCATTCCTTTGATTCTTCAGAATTCATGCAACTTTGATGAGCTCAATTTTGATGAATGAACAGAATTTTTGCACTCTGCACCAAGATGACCAAGTGTTTACAATCAGGTCAGATTTAGGCATCATATAAAGTTGCCTATGAGGCATTGCTTCATCTGCTTGTGTGTCTGTGATTGAGATGGTTGTACCTGTGTTGTAGCAGTAGAGGTCGTGCTGCTCCTTGACCCCCACATTTGCTGAAATTGCACTCTAATCTCAGCAAATGTCTCGATGATGACCGCAATGAACACATTCTGTAAGAGAGAGTAATAAAGCAAGAGTGAAACAGAAACAGTGAGAATTAGAAGAATGTGGTGTCAATTAAAAAGAAATGACTAAGTGCCGGTTCATCTTTTGACTTCCTTTCGCTATCTGTGACGTGACATTTCTTTCTCTCATTAGCCAGAGATCATTCTACTAACAGGGGGGAAATCGTTAGAACTGTAAGTAAAAGATTAGGTTAGGTCAATTGAACAAAACCTTTCGCCGTTCAGATATCCCCCGCTGTCATGCCATGGGAGCTGAAATCATTATAGAGTGCAGTAGGGAGAGACTGATACTAACCTTGACGAGCCATGCTAAGAAGAATATGAGAGTTATAAAGTAGAAGTAGGAGCGCCAACGAGGGAAACTGTCAATGGCTCTGTACATGAGGAACACCCAACCCTCCTGTGATGCAGCCTCGTACACAGTAAAGATGCTCGTTCCTAAACAAAGACAAACAGGAGTCAGAGAGTTGTACAGTCAGATGAAAAGCAGGTTATTAGAACAAGTGTCCATTTTCACGGCTCCCCTTTTAACAAAGCCAATACCCTAAGTTGCTCTTTTTTTCTCAAATAAATGTACATTCTGAAAGCTTGCAAGATAAAAATACAGCATCCCTGTATATCCTCACATTTCCTTTTTCTTCTGTCTTAAAATTGTAACTTTTTGGCAGACTGATTAATATGATGAAATTATCTTAAATGTCTTTGTCACTGTCACCACAAACTTCAGTCAGTTGCAGCAAATTTAGTTGGCCAAACTTTATAATGAAATGTTTGGCTTGTTTCTGGTTAAAGTCCTCTCTGCCAATGAAATGTCTGCAATTTAAACCCTTGGCCAAAGATGACTGAACCAAGCTGAAAAGACCACTCCGTCTTATTTTGAAGTTTGAAAAGACTGCAAGTGAACTGTGTCCTTGTCTTCATCTACATCATTTTTAGACATGTGGGAAATAGCTGGCAGCAGCTATCAAGTGTAACTGATAGATGGCTGGCAGATCAGTAACAGTGCTAACAATCTCCACATTCAACTATGAAGCATATATCACATCATTGTTCTACACTTATGCCCTTTACAGTTCTGAATCAGAGCCTCTAGGATTCAGAGCCATAATGTAGTGAAATTTCAATGGTAATGTATTTTTATGAATATCTTATTCATTCTGCAAGGATGTGTATAAGAATAATCCATCTCAATAACTCTTTTAAGACCTGAGGGCCATTCCTATAAATAAGATTGTCCTTAATAATACTTATTTTCAATGATACAAACAACCTTCTCATTTAAAATTTATGGGTATTTACAAATAGTGTTGACAGGCCTGTCCACTCTATTATGTCTTAGTAAGGTACAGTTTATTTGTTTTCCTTCACAGCTATTTCAAGATTACGGACACTACACTGTGCAATAACACTGAATCTGAGCACTAAGAATGCAGGAGGCTACTGACAGCGCAGCTTTGTGCCAAAACTGGTCTATGCAGCACGTTAACTCTCATCCTCTCACATAGATCCATTCTTTTACATTATTTATGTATTTGTATGTGTATGTGTTTGAATACAAAAAATGAGTTAGTGTACAGCTGTTACCTAGTTCATTAAAGCCACTGTAACCGAGCTCCTGTCGGCTGAGGCCCAGCTCCTCCAAGTCCACACATTTGAAGCCATAAGGACACTGGTAGCCCTCCCCGTCAGGGGAACAATGAGTGTCTGGGATTGCCAAGCTGTTCCAAGTCACTTCACTGACCAAAGAAAAAAAATTAAATAAACAATATGAATGCCACGTGTGGTTCATAGCATCAAGATATAAATGTCAATATATAAAAATAGGAATTATGACAGAAAAATGGCAACCGAGCTGGTGGTTTTTTAAAGTGTCCGCATCAGACCCACACCTATGTGGCTCACATACACTGATAAATAATTGCCTGTGCTCACACACAGACAAAGTGCACACACACATTTCCCCGGCTCAATCCTTCCCTGTCTTGCTGTCTTTTAGCCACAGGTGTTATTCCAGGAGCTGCCTGATTTCAGTAATGAAAATTAATGCCTTCAAATTGGCTGCCCAGACATTCATCCAAATTGTTTATTAAGGAGTACAGGATCAAAGAGGATAATTTATTGCACTATCACAAAGGTCAATCAGAGGCATAATGATGAATCCTGATAAAGCTTATTATGCTGGGCTGAATAATACTCCTGTGTCTTATCAAAGAAATCACTTTTCTTGATGACAAAGGGAAGATGAATGAAGCCGCAAATGATAGACCAAGTGTCCAGTAATAAGGCGCTATCAATAATTTGATGAGTCAAATGAAAAACAAAACCTATTTATGATAAGGAATTATTTATGGTTTGGTTTTATGGATCAGTAATTTGATCAGTGCGAGATTAATTTGTGAAGCTTTGGAAAATTAAAAATGTGAGGTGCAGTCAATAAGTCCCATCAACCTCAGCTTACATCCACCTCTAATTGGCATACACAGACTTTAGTGGGTTTAGCATATGTACTAAGTAACATGTTTTGTTTTTTGTTTTTTCGTGTTTAGGGCTGTGCTTGTATTCATCAAAATTTTACTACCATATCACGATGTTCAAAACATCTAATAAATTTAATCACAATTACTTAAATGTTGTCTTGATTGCATTATTCTAAAAATTTGTCATATATTCAAAGCATGTGCATCATTTTGTAAGAAGACCTTTGAACCAATAACTCTCACACACAAACGCGATGTAGCTCTAAAGAAACTGCTAATGAAAATGTCATCCTCCTGTTCAGTAGACATAAGTCATACCGCACAACTCTATTAAGGCCCGACCGATCTATCGGTTTTCCGATATTATTTGCCGATATTGGCCTATTACAGATAAAATGGTGTAATTACAGCGGGGGGAGGCGAGTTTGTTAAAATGTAAGATAACCTGCCTCCATTACATAATTTTTTCAGAAGTATGTGACAACCACGGCCAATATATTGGATGTCAGAATCTTCCTGCTATTACTACTGCTACTGCCAGTATTGGTATCAGCATCGGCCTCAAAAATCCAAAACAGGCCAGCCTCTAAATTCTGTGAATGTTGTTCCTACTATGAAGATAAATAGGGATGAGGTCAATTGCAGAAATCCTGACATCCAGAAGAGGAGACCCTACTTAGCTCACAAATCCAAAGCCATTTTCATCTAATATCCATAGCAAAAAATGTCTCCCCTGCTATTTTTTCCCAATTGCCATCAAATCCCATGAGTGTCAAAGGCTCAGGAGCTTTGACTTTGTGCCAAGGGCAGATAGAGATTAGACACATAAGTCCTTGTGTGACATATTTATAAAATACCCCATTAGAAGAATATATGTATGAGGGATTTAGCGAAAGGAGCACAGCAGCAAACAAATTAGAAGCACAGCTGCCACGCCACTTTTAGATGATGTGACAGAGGGATGTCAGAGCTACAAGCCTGAAAATATCCCCTGGTATCGTTTCTGCTACTAATGGTCACTGTATGCAGTGTCCCCAGGGTGCTCAAGCACACAATCAGTAAGAGGAGATAGATGGGTAACCACTGAGCAGGAATGAGCTTAGTACAAAGGCTGGACAATGTAGGAAATTTTAATTATCATAATTAGTGTTAGCTCTCCTGCAGCCCGGGGCTTTAACCATGACCATCCTCTCTATTCTTTGTATCGTACCAACATCATTACAAACTGAATCATTCAATTCAAAAACCTTTACAAAGGTGTTTAAACACATACTGATAATATAACACACCTCCACAGTCTCACTGTGCACTACTCTTGTGCTAATATGCAGGGAGTTCAACAGAATTTCACCATCATGAAGAAGGTCATTTCACTTGAATTAAATATTTAAAGACAGTTAAAAAGACAGTCAGTTTAACTGAGGTAAATTAAATATTTATTTAAATTATTGGTCTTCTTTTCATTTTCTTACTTTTTTTTTTTTGCTTTTTTGAAGAGTACATTTTTAAAGTACATGACTTAACGCCCTCACCTGTCGAAAAATTGTTGTGTTCTGCAGGCTCCTGCCTATGTATCTAAACTATATGCTACTACACTCTGAATAAAATAAAAACAACAACAACAAAATAAATAATAACCTGAGCAAATTGTGACTATTGGGCATTGAAAACATGAAGTGCTGCAACACATAAAAAAGATCCTTAGATGGTCACACCAAACTGATCACAGGAGATGAGAAGCTATCCATTCGAGTCATTGATCAGGTGACCCATCACTGATTTGAAATGCAGTGATTAATAAACGCAGGACTTCAAAGTGTGGGGTGTGAACCGGACAGAATTTAAGTTTTTTGCAAGTGGAAAATATTGGTGGGTCACCAGAAACACAAAACTGGGACTGTCCTACAATTTCACTGTGTATTCTACTGTATATAGGGAGGCAAGTAACATGGCCAGACAAGTACCAGAGGGAAGTTCCTTCAAAGGTTTGATATTTCACGAACTGTGCTATCTTGTGCTGTCTTTGATTATACAAGCAGATTCATTCTCATATCAGTTATTTTTAAGAGGACCAATTTGTCAAAGCTCTATTTCTTTCTCTCTTAGACCCTCAATAACATGAGAAAAAGATAAGTAAACATGAAGAGAGGAGAGCCTGAAAGTAATTATATGATATGTAGCAGTTCAGCTGTGCATACTTCGTTGCAAAGTTTTACATGAGCACAAACCTGCAGGGAAAACATCAACACTGATGAAGAACCTACAGTATATTTCATATATTTCAGTGACTGCATCCACAGGCTATTTATGTTATGATGAAATACACTTGCTGGCAAATTATTAATGATTGGCTTTTGTAGTCTGTAAAGCACCAGTTAAACATCTGACTGAATGCATTCAGGCACATGTATTGTGAGTATCTTAGGAGTGTAATAATGCCGTTTGATGTTTCAATTTGGTGCTTTGATGTTTTGCACTTATTGCTGGCTGTAGTACTTTTACTATGATAACAAAAGACACTCAGTGTATGTATATCCTCTGTAGAAGACACTTCCATTAAAGCCGGGAAAAAATGGCCTCCATCATCGGCATCCCAAGGTTTTATTAAAAAGTTACACACAGTTCAGGAACATGCTTACTCAAAACAAGTAACAGAGTATAAACAAAGATAGTGAAACAGCAATGCATCCGAAGTTAGATTTCTTTAAATTTCATTCTTACCCTTTCTGTGTGTCATTAGTCACACAGTGATGGTTGAACGTTCCAAACATTTGAACCCCCAAAATTCCATATAGAAGAAGAAAAAACAGCAAGAAGATGGAGACACTCCAGATCTGTTCGCCAGATCGTCTGCAAAGCAGAAGAGTGAAATGTCACTGTTTTCACATGTACAATCATCTATTATTAGTGTAGACCATAATAAAAAGAAATGCTCATGACAGTTTTGTACTTCAGAATGTTGGTTATCCGAGAGCGAGGAAGCTCAAAGCGGAAGTAGATCCTGAAGGCCCGGATCATAATGAGCGCTCGAGGGATTCTCAGCATTCCCCAAGGAGACATCTGATCCACGAGCTCTGCTATTTCAAACACCTAAAGAAAAAGAGAAACTGATTTTTAAAAAAGTCAAATTAAACTACTACAATGAAACCGCCTTTTGTCGGACTATGCAAACATTGGCGGGGAAAAAAGTAATAAAACTGCGACAGTAGATTTTGTAATATACCTGCAGCACTAGAGACACCCAGATGAAAAAGACCATGAATCCATCGAACACACACCAGCGATCCTTAACATAGGAGTTATCCCCCTGTGCAGAGAGAAGCAGAGCAAGAGGAGACATAAATGGTGTGAGACAAAAACTCCAAACAAGAGACAATAATTGGAAAACAGCAAGAGCAAGAAATACATAAAAACAACTGAAGATAAACACCATTTTTACCCAAGGCCATATTTTTCAGGAAAGCTGATGTATTCTACCAATTAGAAAACGTCCTGTCATGTTGGAAGGGTTTAATAATGCAAGTCTTTTAGGTTCTAAAATTGCCAGTACCAAGTGCCAACCATAACCTTCTAAAAATCAGACACAGAAATTTTTCATCGTGATGGAAAGCCTTTGTGTGGCAAAATCTCTGCCTCTTCTGAATTACTACAATATTCAAACAGCCATTTCAACATGATAAGGCAAAAAAGATCAAACCCCAGAAGAGTGAACAAACTGAAATGTCATAGCCAGCAGAATAGGCATACTTAATTACCACTTAGTGGGAGAGAGGGTCTGTAAGAAGCTTTTAGTGGGTCAGTCTTCAACAGGCAGCTGCAAATAGCAGGGTGTGTTCTGAAACTCTCCACAGATAAGACCACGTCTGATCACACACTGACAACAGCAAAGGCATGTAGGTACTTTACCAGGCCATGGGGATCATTTGTTTTCTGCAGGCATTTTCATCAGCTAGATACAACATACAGCCTACAAGTGTCAATATATGACATTATAGACATATTGAATACGTCCGCTGTCATTCAGTTCTGTGCCCTCAGTGCCTCTCTGCTTATTATTCTTGATTTGACAAATAAACTGTGCACACTCCTTATGGCAGCGATTATGGGCTTTTCATCTGCCCACTGTCTGTTACTGGTTGCTTCTATAGAACATTGTCTACACAGGATTTTAATTTTTTTGATTCTTCTGAATGTACAACTCAGTGCAACTACTGAATTTGAATTAAAAGTAAATCCAATGGAGCACTCAAGGCCACATATCTGCATATTATTACATGATCTGATGAACAAACATGAGGTCAATCAGTTTCTCTAAGGGAGGGGTATACTGCGAACCAAGTTCAAAATAGGCTTCCTCAGAGTGATAGAGTAAACAAGTGCAAAGATTATGGTTATCAACTTGCTTTGTCAACCCAGGCTCTTTTTCTCAGGCTCTTTGCACACTCCCATAAAAGGGGGCGTTTGATGCTTCTTTTGACTCTACAGACTCCTACACACCAAACTGACAACAAAGAACAAGCTGCGATGTAGATTGGCTGCTGCGTTGTGTTTTGCCCGCGGCTGTCGGGCCAAAAATGTAGCACTCTTCACATTTAAGACAACAGCTGGCGATTAACAGGTTTGTAAGTGCTGCGCCTGCACCAAGGCAAATTCACCTCCAAAGATATACAGACTATACAAACCATTTTTATGATTTAGCATCAGTTTTTGAACAAACTCTCGGTAATATAACAGCTTTTAACTGATCATATGTCTGAGATAAAGTTACAAATGACACTAGTGAAGAGGTAAAGAAGAAAAACTTACAAGAAATCGCAATAGCAACAAGTAACTACAAATGTTGGTCAGTAAACAGTTGATGAGTTATAGGAGGGGCAGGGCTATAGTGCTGGGGTAAACCATGACCAATGAAAGAGTGTGTGTGTGTGTGTGTGTGTGTGTGTGTGTGTGTGTGTGTGTGAGTGTGTGTGTGTGTGTGTGTTACAAAGTTTATTTCGTAAATCTGTTTAGAAGTTATGCGCCTTTTTGCTACAAGCCACTCCCACTGCCACGCCCCTTTTTGCCAGCTGTCCTTTGGCTCATGACCAGCCTTTCCACAAGATCTTGTGCAAGTCTGTGAGTCAATTTGGAAGTTATGCACTTTTTTTCAAAAGGCCACTCCCATTCTCATGCCCCCTTTTAGCAGAATTTAGAATTTTGGAGGAAAATTATCAATTGGATAAATTCTTAAATTAGTATCTCGGTGTTTCCAGTCTATTTCTAACGTGACAGATGCACGCAGCTCTTAAACCTTAAAGGTCCTACAGACAATTTAAAACTATCACTGCAGAGAATCTTGATGACTAATGACATGCTGATGATGAGGTACAAGCGTTGATGTACAACTGGCTGACAAGCCTTTGGCCACCTTAAACAGAGATTAACAAAACAGTCAATTTGGACCCAATAAAATTTTAAATAAAAATTCATTCGCAATCTTAAAAGCAATACTTTTATACTGCTCCTTTGTGAAAACTCAGGATGTTTTTTTTGTTTTATTTTTTAATTTTTTTAATTTATCTATACATGTTACCAATATATCCTTTAAACTTGATACAGGAGATATAAACATTATCTTAAGAACTGGATTCAGGCCTCGTACTGTCCCACAATAAAGGATACATGGATAAACCTTTAGCTTTTGGCCAAGTGAAAGTGAAATTAGATTTGCTGACTGAATATTTATTATCAGTGATAAAAACCAATTAACTAATGCATTTTCTAATTGGTTCTCAGTTCGCTGTGATATATTTATATTTATTTACAGCAGTGTAACACAGACTTTAGAAAATAAAAAAACCAAGCACAAAGAATAATAAAATGTGGTAAAGTTATGGTTTGAATGAATTATACCACATTTCAAATATAATTAAACATAAAATTTATTAATAATGATATTTTTTAATTTAAAAAACACACTTTGATACACACAGAAAGCCCTACTGAAATTACAGAGCTTCATTACAGCTTTGTCTGCATTCTCTTTATTTTCCAGATTCTGGCTTATTAAAAGTTAGCTCTTTACTGTCTACGTGTTATTGGACTTGATCAGTTCCATGGTGATTGGTTCCGCTGTCCTCATGTGATGTGTACATAAATTTTGATGGTGTTAATTAATTAAGTTTAGTGTGAAAGTCACACCACTGCCTCATCCCATTTGGCATGAATAGTGTAACTGTAAAGTACAATACCTAATATCCCTTTTCCAGTATGAAAAGATTAGGCTAAGTACTATTGGAACTATTTGTGGAATTAAATTGCTTTTGCTGCTAAAGATTGTCTCTGGCTAACGTAATTGAATTTTCAATAACTTCAAAGCACTGTAAGCTCCAAAAGTCAAAATTTAATAAAAAAAAGATAGACGCAATAATCTTGATAATTCAAAAAATGTTTTATCTAACAAAATATTCTGCTTCATTTCTTAGCATTAAGCCTCTCAAGAGCCACATTTTCACTTCAGGCATTTATTAATAACATTATTGGTGCATTTATTATTAACATTATTTTTAGTGCCTTTATTGGATTTGCCTGCTGCCACTTGTTGACGATCTCACATGTTAAAGTCAATAAAAAAAAGTTTATTTAGTAGGAATTACTTACTTATTTAACCTGATTAACCACTTTATTCAGATTTAAGGTTTTGTTCAAGAATCTTTTTTAAGATAATGATGTCATAAAATATTCAAAACTTAATTTCTAAAACCTCAAAAAAAAACTTTCAAATGAAAAAACAAAAACTGAAATTTAATAAAGCTCTTCCGTTTGATCCAGACTCATTCTTATCTTTCTGAGTCATTTTATTCAGGCATAAATAAGGACAGAAGGGAAAACAACTCCCACATGTAAAGAAAATCCCCCATAATATTTAACATACCAAACTATTTGTTTAAATTTATCCAATAATTAATGCAGCTTCAATTGTGACAGAAAGAGGGAAAATGCTCCTGCATTGTGACTAAACTTCTGTTTCCTTTTCCATCATTATTTCAATGTTTATTATTTCAGTATTGTAAAACTAAGATTTTGTGTCAGTCTGTATTTAATTTATTTCATTATTTTGTACTTCCTATTGTAAGTCCATGTTGTTGATGTGCTCCATGTAACCATGTCTGTGAGCGGCTACCTTGATGATTCCTCTGATGTGCATCTTGGCGATCATCTCAGCGGTGTAGAGGAACATGAGCAGAGTGTCCAGTGTGAATGTCACATACTGCAGTGGAGGGTAATGCTCAAATGTCGCTGGGGTGTTCATACACACAGAGATGACACTGATGATGGCACAGGCCCGCAGCAGAGAGTGCACCCACTGCAGACCAGAACAAAAAAGGAAACAATGATAAACAATTCCTTCACATTTGTTATATAGTACTTGTTTCTTATACTTTATGTGTCTCTTTTTTTAAACTCACTGGTTTGTTGATCCAGAAGATGTCAGCACTGTCTGTGAGGGTCTCATCTGGCCCAAAGTCGGTCATGGGCTGGGCCTCGACCCGTGAGCTCTGCTTCCTCTTCAGCATGCTCGGGCTTGCTGTGCTATACAGAGAGTGGATCTGACAAAAAGAGGGAGGCGGACCACACAGTGACCAAAGCAAAATGAACAGGAGAACACTCTGGCTGCATCCAAGTCTGGGCAGGGACAGTACCAGTTTTTGTAATTTCAGTCATGAGGCGCAAAATCTAAATGAATTATTAACATACCGCAGCTCAGAGGTGAGGCACTGGGCTTAACATATATGGCCATATTGATAGTAACTGACTTCAAAAATACTGGAATACTTCCTAAACAAATAAGTGACTGCACAAAGCTTAATTTAACCAATATCTAAATATAATATCAAATAAGATGTGTATCAGTAGTGGCTTCTGGATATAATCACATTTAGAAACTTAGCACACAGTGATGTGCATCCAGCAAATTGAACTACCCTGACTTGAATTGCCAGAACAGAGGTACTTTATTATTAAACATGTGTTGCATTGTTGAATGGCCACTGTGATACACAACGCAGCACACATGGAACACAGGACAAGTGTATTCACGTCGGAACAGCTCCAGTAACTTACCATTTGAAAAAGATCTCACATGATCTTCATCATATTGAACACCAAGGCGGCAGTAGATTAAGCTGTACAACCTACCGTATGGTGTGAGGAGGTGTGACTTGGTGTTACCTGTGCGTTTCCATGTTTGTGTGTACGTTTGTGTGCATGTGTGTTTGCAGAAAAACAAAAGTGTACAGGCTGTTTCAACATAAGAACACAAGAAGAAATGACACTCTGAATGGAGACAAAGCGCACATACCAAAGGGAAAAGTAAAGCTGAAATTGCTCCAGCACTGCACATAACATGCGATCAGGCATACCCTGTAAATAACACACAACAGTTAGTCAACATCATGGCTTATATGGTGTACAGTACACTACCCACATCTACAGTACGCTCATAGAGACAAGAATGCCCACCACGTCTGACATCAAGGCATATATGCGACACACTCTGTGAGTGAGTGACTGAGGTGTTGTGGAAAAAGAGGATGGGGTGGAGGAGGACCAGGGGACTCACTGTGAGGCTCCTCATTGGTGCGTTCATCCCCAGGTCACAGAGGGGTGGAGAGACCAACCAGAGACAGAGACTAGAGATGCAAAAAGGAGAATGTCCTAAAGGCCTGGAGGTCCTGTGGCAGCAGTCAGTGAATGGTAGCAGTCATAAGAGCAGTAGAGAGAGGTGAGAGAACACATTCACAAGTGCTGCAAGGTGCAGCTTCAGCATACAGATGCAATTAATACAGTTCACCAAATGTACATAAATACAAGTTTCCAGTGGTCTACAGTCATGATTTTATATTTGGTTTATCTTTATATATATTCTGATGAGTCTATTTCTGAGATCTCTGACACCACCCCAATGCAATGTGTCCTTTAGGAAACAATGTTCCTTTCACTCAGATAATCCACATAGCATATTGCCCAAAAAAATTTGGAAGGCTCTGTTTCAGGGAACAGAATTCAGAAAGAAAGAAAAAAATTTAAATGTAATTTTCCATTTACAGCCACTTGCTTGATTACATTCATTTTCATTATATTGCAAAGAGGCAGAATTCTCAGAGACAGATAACTCAGCACATACATCTTACACTATCTACAGGGCTACATGGAAACATGAGAAATTGTGTGTTCTGTAATTTGGGTGAAAATATTGCTTAAAAAAAGGCTCTACTGAAATCAGTTAAACAACGTGACATGCTGAGGATGTATCACAAGCAATCAATTTCTGGATGTCTGCTTGTTTCAGAACTACAGACATAGACACAAAAGAAAAAGTACAGACATTAATTTTTGGATGCCCAGATAAAAATGCATCATCACAAAGGTTTGTGATTAAATATTTATGTGTTCAATGAAATGTACTAATTTCTCAAAGTCAGATTCAACAACAATGAATTGAGCAAGGTGCAACAGCCTCCAACTCTGCCAGTGTTTCTCCTTGTGTTTTCCTTTGGCAGGTTACCTGAAGGTAGAGATGGAGGAGGGAGCCATCCAACCTGATGTCTGTCACCTGGGCAGGATGGATCTACAGTAGCATTTTAAGGCTGGACACTCATCCTTTAATTTTGCTTTGGTTTTACTTTTTGTTTTGTCTTCAAAACACGACACATACAGTCAACTTTGCAACCACCACTGGCTAACAGCCTATGGTTTATTTATTATGTTGCTTATGTCTGAGTTTCAAATATTTAATTGTTTTAAATCTTGAGTCTCCCTCTTTGTCTCACTCAATGAGCCTGGCCTGTGACAAAGTTAAGGTGTGGTTGTCCTTGTTGACTGAAATAACTCAGAAATGAACTGGTGCAACAGTGACAAAAACATATCCAATTCTTCTTTGAGTGCCAGTTAAAGATTGAGCGGGCCTGTGTAAATAACTTTTAAGATTATGTTTTAAGCCTATACTGAAGATTTTGATAAGTGACATGTTGTCTAAACCTGATGGTGCAAGAACTAATAATTTTAAAAGTAAATTAGGAGGCATGAGATGGGGCTGGGTGATAAATCTATTTTATCAATTAATTGGAATAAGTGGTTTATTTATTTATTTTTTTTTTTTAATGAAAATCTGTCTAGGCTTGTGTTTGGTTCCATGGGCCTCAAAATTATGTTGTTTTGATCTTTGATGATGGAAGTATTTCATGTAAATGTCTTGTCAAATTTCTACAGGCCTCAGTGCAAATATAAACAACTTCCCCTCCTCTGAAACAACATAATGCACTTTTAAAGGCAGGTTTGCAGCTTGCACTTTAACCCCAAAAGGACAGTACAGTTTACTTTTGTAGATTTTTATTGTTAAAATCAAAGCAAAAGTTGTATTGAGTAATTTCTTTGTCATTTGTAGTTTGTTTTTAAGAGGGAAAAATAAATCGATTAATATCGTGAATTGAGCTTGGTGTGAAAAAATCTGAGATTTTGTGTTTAGGCCATATCGCCCAGCTCTTGCATGAGAACAAAAGCATTTAATAAGGATGGAAATGCAGTGAGAACAATGTAATTGGATTACCCCTTGTTTCCTGTTATGCTCTTACCAAGAAAAGAAACTGTCCATCCTATGAACCCCATGTAGTTAGAAGCAATTTCTAAGTGTAATTGCTACACTTAACATATGCAGATGGAGACGTGAGGATGAGGGAAAACAAAATTACAGGGTCTAAGTGCTATTATGTGGGAGTATAGGTGGCAAAGACTGCAATTACTTTCCCATTTGGAGAGAGGACATGTTCCTCACGGGCAAGATGTGATCATTAATTGTAACTTTGACTATTATATGTTGGAGTCTGCAAACTTTCTTTGCTGAAGTTTTACTCTTGAAAAGTGAACTCTGGGAGTATCATATTGATTTACGGGGATAAGAAAAGGTTTAGTTGATGTGGGCAGCAAATTTGTATAGTTCTTTACCTCTCAATAAAAGCCTGGGGAAGAATTTAGGCTTTTATACAAACAGTTACGAGCAGGTGATTTTTATTTTAATTTATGGAAATAAGCAAGACTTTTCCAAGGTAATGGTTCACTCAGATGGCTCCTGTGGCGGGAGCACACAGTAACATTCACGTTCCTGTCATGTTTGACTTAACTTAAAGCTTAACTACTCAACCTGTTACACAAACAACCGGTTCAAATGTCTAAGTGTAATGTGAAGAAGGCTGCCACTCACAGAGGGTGACAAATACAAAGAGTTGTCCACAACACCAGTAGATTTGTCTATCCGTTGTTTGTTTTGGTCAGGGGTGGAAAGAGTACAAAAAAAATCTACCTAAGCAGAAGTACTGTTACCTAAGTAATATTTACTTAAGTAGAAGTAAAATTACTGGTGTAAAAATGTACTCAAGAAAAGTAAAAAGCAGCTCACTTACTTTTACTCATTTACTCAGAGTAAAAGTTACTTGATTACTTTTTGGGGGGTCACAGGGGGTTCCAATATCATCTCTCTATCTCCATCCCACTCCATGTCTGCGCATCAACACCCCTTTACTGTCTGGGAGTGTGTGTGACTGATTGCTGTTCACTTTCTGGAGCTGCAGTTAATCAGCCAGAGCCAATCAGATGGACCGTTACTGGCATGCAGTCGCAGTATCAGTTCATAAAAAAATCTAGAGAAACTTATTGTTATTATATAAACTTATTGTTTTTTTAAACTCAGTAACGGATGTGATTTACAATGAAGTGAAGTACAGTACTTCAAACAAAACCTACATACGTAAAAGTAAAATTACAGATTTTAAGAACAATTTTAAAAAGTAACAAATACACAAAAAATACTACTCAATTACAGTGATGCAAGTAAATGTAATTTGTTACTTTCCACATCTGGTTTTGGTAAATGGGACCACCAACTCTGTTCTCATCAACGATGTTTCCAGAAGCAACAGGTAGATCTTTCACAAAACACTCTAATATACTGCGCTGCCTGAACAAACCGAATAGAAGACAAAGTTAGCAACTGTCTAAGGAACATAGCAAAGAATTTTGCAGCTAGGCAGATTAATTCCTCCAGTGGTTTGTGCAAACCAGAGACAGAGCTAAAGAGAGGATGGATAATAGGTTTAGATTCACCAGAGGGCAAAAAACAGCTCTATGAACGCCAATGTTGCTTTGTGTATACTTAGGCTAATATGTAAATTGACTGGTGCTCAAATTCACCATATAAACTTTAGGGGTTTATAATATCTATGTCAATGCTGTGATTTTTGCTAGTGTGTCCAGGGCAAGTAGAACACAGGAGGTTTACCACAGCTTTTTCTGCTGAAAACAGCTGTCTGCTTTATCTTTGCTTGCATATACTTTAAATATGAACACATGAAGAGTAAATCTAAATGGTAAAGTATTGAGTATTAGAACGAAAACAGTTAGGGCAAGTGATGGTGATAGCTCTCCATGAAACTGTTACACCTCTCACACTGTAGGTCTGTTGTTAATTTAAAATGAATGTTTAGAGTACCGTTAAACTTAAAATCAAATTTTATTAAAGATGTCTTAATGAAGAAATATTAAATTAGTCAGTAGGACCCAACCCATATAGGATCTTTGGGGTTGATGCCGATACCAATGTCAGGGAGTAGGAAAATTCTGATATCTGATATGTCAGCTGATATTCTCTACACAATATTTTGTATGTGGTTATATACATGTGGCAAAGATATGTAATGGAGGCAGAATATCTAACAAACTTTATTCCAAACATCAGTGCATTAACCAGTAAACACTTCACTTATTACCAATTAAATAATGGAAGCCCTCTGCTGGACAAACTACATGATAACGCCATTTTAAATTACTAGTCCGAGGATTTTTTCAAGCTTTACAAAACAGCTTTAATATTGGGACTTACTGGAGAACATATAAGCCGATACCAATATATCTTCAATAGGCCAATACTGGCTGATGATATCAGTAAACTGATATATTGGTCAGGCCCTATAAGTGTTTAAGTAAATGCTGCAAGAAAGAAAGAAAGAAAGAAAGTCTAATTCACTTATTACTCATACACGGAGCAGTTCAAACACAACCAGGCCCTGGCATGGCTGACATAATATGGCCTCTCAGGCTTCAATGTGCGACTGTGTACAATGATTTAGGTGAGACTGCTCACACTCCACAGCACAGGACAAGCTGCTGCGCCATATGACCGATCCCACGTCGTGTAAAATCACTGTCACACAACTGGATGTCAATCAAGAAAAAGCATAACCATACTGAGAATGAACCTGCATGAATGACATCCACGGAGCCAAGGTTACTATGGAAACGGAGGAGAGCTAAGGTGCTACATTGGGCGAAAACAAGCTAAACACAGCACGTAAACAAATGAACTGGGCAAAAGTAGGCCCTGAACGAAGCTTATATGATATGTGACAAACGTGGCCACGTGAAAGTGCGGCAAATAAACGACAATATTTGACCAAGGCCTACAGCGGAGGACGGGAATCTCTTCACTTCCTGGAGAACCAGCAAGCTAGCTTGCAGCAGCACCAAGGTGCATCCTTGAAAGCACGACAGCTGGACGTCCGGTTACATACACAACGAGTGTGCTGTGGCAGAGAAAGAAAATATACCGAGTCACTTACGAGAGGAGGGTTTCCCTTATCTGTCGTGTCTCGTCCTTCCCAATACATCAGCTGTGTTCCGGGTGTGTAGGGACGGTGTATGAGAGAGCGGGAGCGCGCGGAGGTTGCAATCACATCAACAGGACCAGTTCGTGCAGCGGAGGCGCGCAGCCGTCTCCATGGTAACAGGCGAAGGTCCTGTACTGTATTACAATACTCTCTCAAATCTTTCTGTTATGCTTAATTTTTCTCACTTGGTTTGGCATTGTAATGATCAATTGTGGCAGGCAACAGTCTAGTACAGCAAAAAGTTATTATTTTAGGTTTTTGTTTGTTTGTTTCGTTTCGGTTTTTTTTTTTTTTTTAATAATTGTAGTCCTTCGATATCATAAAGCATGAGTAGCATATTAACCAATCAATAAATGTCCAAGTTTTCCAGGTGAAACAAAGCTGAGAACTTTTCATGCATACCTTGAGCAATCTTGTGAACTCCTCATAAATTATTGAGCTCAGTACAGTGCTGTCAGGTAAGCTCAGAGCAGTGCAGAGTTCCCGTGGGGTGAAACGTTACATGTTGAGAGATCGACTTCATTCTGCTGTGTGTAGTTAACAAAGCCTTCCTTCCTTTGGCTTGAGCTTGTAGCATGCAGTTTAATTGCTGCCAAAGTACAACATGTTCAGACAGTTGTCTTCCTATGCTTATGCAGTATGCAATATCCTCAGAATTTCCACATTATATGGAAGTCTTGACAAGCAAAAGGAAGAGAATTGCCAGTTTAAACATGTTATTTTCCCTGATCAAATCAATCAGTAGCCTGATCTGTGTGCAGTATGGGAATAACTTTATTAACATCTTTGATCAAAAATTATTTAAAAAGCAAAAGAAACAATTACCATGGATCTCTTTGTCCTTGAGCTGATTCCTCTAAAGCATGACGGTCACTGCATTAGCTGTTTTTTGTTTCCAAAATGATAAAGTGACAGCCATACCTTCGCTGAAAGTATGTTAAAAATTTGAAAAAAGTTCCAAGTGCTGCTGTGTTAACCCATTTAACCCATTTAGCCCATTATTCACAACACAGGCTGTTTTCAGAAACACACTTTTTCTTTGTAGGCTACTTTTAGTGCATATTCCAGCTGCTGTTACAAAATAGTGTTGCATTCATAATGCACACAATTAAGACAGACTACTTCCTCATAACATCACACCTTGATTTTGACTAAAACTTACTGAAATTTAAAAAACATTTCATCACAAAGTTTAATTACTCATTACTGCAATACTGTTTTAAGCAACTTAACTCCCATTTTGTCTTATCACATTAGGAAAAGCTCAGGTATTACT
>JAQLOL010000005.1:6494657-6506406 GCA_029783665.1 Naso thynnoides | reverse complement strand
AGAGGTCTGTCCTTGCACTTTATCGCCAGGAAGGAATTCCATTTTAAATGGTTATTTTACAGTTATTGATTCAATTACCATCTCAAGTTCTAAATTTAATACTGTCATTAATTAAAACTAAAAAGAATTTTAAAAATATGGATATAGCCTACTGGAATGAAGCTTTGTGTTTTTATTTGTCACTATGGGTTCAAAACTCAGTAGCATCCATCTCATAAAAGGTATAATTTATATTATAGAATTGTGTTGCTAAGAAACAGCAAACAAACACTCTGAATGGGGTCAGGTTCATTTCCAGTGTGTTATCTGAAGTCATTACGAGGAGGAAAAGACACTGTCCCCGAAGTATTAACAGTGTGACCTCTGCTATCTGTCGTTTACGCATGAAGACCCAAGTTTGATGTCCATTTTTTTAAAAAACAGAGAGTAGAAAGAGACGGGGGCAAAGACAAACACAGACAAAATACAGAGAAAAATTGGGAGAATAGTTGAGTTTAAGAAACCTTCATGTAAATTCTGCTGAAAGTCATCAGAGCTTTGCGGACAGACAGTCGGAGAAATCGCTTCACCCACTTAACTCAAGGGATCCTGAGGGATTTTAGTAAAGCTCTCTAAAATTAATTACAGTGGATTGGCTGAGGGCTGGCTAAGTGGTAGGGCTAAATGCTGGGCTACATGGACAGAGACCCATGATTTATGGTTAAGTGCACAGCTGACACAGCATGAACAACCATCGACAGAGTACGTGGAGTAGCTGCCCATTGTACTCCTCTTTAGAACAGAGAAGGGCAGGCAGAAGCCAGACAATGCCAGGAGTCACTGGAGGAAAGAACAAAAGAAGTATGCAAATAAAAAGGAGTGCGTATCAGTTTCATTTATCATTTTCCAAGCCCTTCGAAAGCACCTGCTATTAGTCAAACTATTCAATTTACAATTTTTCCCAGCACACTGTTGGACTGCGAAAAAACACGGATGTTTTCATAGGTTTGATTTTAGTTTCCCTTCTCTCTAGCTGGCATTTTTCCTTACATTTTTAATGCTTTACTTCAAAATACAAATCTTACAAGCAGCATTTATAGAAATACAATTTGAGACTGAGCAGGTTTAGTTGGCATTTTTGAGAGTAAATTGTAATTTTTCTAAACCCTGAGTACAGCTGTGCTAAAAACTGAAGTAAGAGTATGTTTAATGTATAGTAAGGCTTTTTTTTAATGTAGCTCTGTTGAATGCCTCCGATGTTAACATTATATTAAATTTTATGGTATGACTGATGACTGCAACACATGCGTATTGTTGACTGCTCAAAACACCCCATTTCAACATGCACTCAACAAATGTTAAAGCACATTGTGAGTACTGTGACTATTTCTCAGAATATATATATTTTTTCCTTTTAGTTTGGTAAAATGCCAGCACATTGGAACATCTTTACATTCTCCACCATTTAGGCGCTACACAATTCAGACAATTTGGTGCTGATTATAATGGGAACAATTCTCAGCTCCCATCTCTATATGACATGCAACCATTCTGCCCTGAATTAATCCTGCTCTAAAGCATTGTGAAGATAATTCCTGGTGATTATAGGAGATGGATCAAGGACAATGATTACATAAAGGCGGGTTGATTTGATTTCCTCATCCTGTATAGATGAAGAGATTTGAAGTGTTTTGTATGAGGCTGTAAAATATCTCCCCCTTCTCTCTCCTACTTTGCTCAACTGTAACTTTTATCTCTTGCTCTCCTCATACTCTAAAATGAATAAGTGAATGATTTGACTGACAGATTGCGATGGATTACTGTTGCTCCATTCCAAGAAACTGTCAACCTCCTCCATCTGTTTGCTTCACCTAGCCTCCCCAGTTGAGCTAATAATACACGAACTGGCGTGCTGTCAACAGCCACATAATGCTGGAAGCTAAGTTTGTGCATCCATGTATCATTTCTTGAGCTAGACAATCTGACTGTGAGATAGTATGGTTCCATGAGGCACAGGAAGAGGAAATATTCCCCTTTTGTTTTGATGGGGAGGTTGCATTTTATCTGGAAAACAAGAATCTGCTTAAAAAACTATCAGTGAATATACAAAACATAAATGCAATAACTAATAGTGCTCTGATTATATATATTTTATAGAGCATATAAAGGACAGTAATTAGTACAGGTGCTGTAATTTGCTCTGGTGAAGCCAAGCTGTGACATTTGTGGCAGACATAAAAGTGCATGGCTCTATAAATTCAGAGCTCCAGGGTTATGAGGTGGTGAGGGAGACCGAACTACGGCCAGGGGCCAGACACGCGCCAGCCACAGCCCACAGGCTTGCCAGCTGGCCTGGCTCCCCTGGGGTTCCCTGTGCTCTGTCACTGCTGATAAGAGAAAATGGGATTTCCACTGACTGCTGCTCAGCTGATGCTCTGGCTAAGATGTGAAACAAATGAGAAAGTGAGTAAAAGAGAAACAGATATAAGTAAAAGAAGAAAAATGAGACAGAAGGAGAACTTGTATTTGTCCTATTGGTTGTAATCTCTGCTAAAGTAAAAAACAAAAAGTCCTCCCAACCCCACCCACATCTGTGTGAGAAGCTTGCATTGCTTCTTTTCTTATAATGTCAGTTGTAATTTGTATTGCTTTCTTTAGTTAGTTTGTTTAAGTAGTTTTCCAGTCTATGCTGTAGATTTAATTGGATTGTAAAATGCAATGTTAATAATAATAATAGTGTTTATGTGTGTATTGTGTTTGCTGTGACTGGTAGGCACCTGTGTGTGTGGAGAGTGTAGCTGTTATGATGTAGATCCCTCTGGAGACTGGGGTGACATACATGGAGACACTTGCGAGTGTGATGAGAGAAACTGTCATGCAACCTACGACCGATACACGGACGACTTCTGTTCAGGTCAGCAAGCTGTTTTTGGATTTGAAAAATAAAATACCAGTGTCACGTATTGTATCAATGCATGCACAGTTGCAGCTTTCTTTTAAAGTATTTAAAGAAATCTTTAAAGATCTAAGATTTTGGGGAATATACTATCATGTTTCTTGTCTAGCATAAGATCAGAAGATAAATACCTTAATAATGTCTGCTACATATGTAGCTGGAATCAGCAGTCAGTTAGCTTAGCTTAGCATTAAGTCTGGTCACAGGGGGACACAGCCATTATCAGTGTTTCCAAAGGTAACAAAACCTGCCTACAAAACATGAAATTTAAAAAATTTCTTTATGGAGTTTCCAATGGTTGCTTGGCAACTGCTCCCAAAAGACCTTAAACAGTTACTGGGCCCCCTAACAGTCATGTTTATTTTGCTTTTCCTGACCTATGTTGACAGTCAGCACCAAGTGCCATGCATAATTTGGTTCAGCAGAACCTTTAGTCCTAATTGGTTTATTTTAAGTATTGGTTTTACCTTTGCTTTGTCAAATAATTAATATATTTACCAGAATCTGTAAAAATGTGGCATCTTTCACTGTGACTCTACTGTACTGTGTAAATTTTATATAGAAAGATGCTCTTTGATGTTTTAGACTTCCAAATAAATTTTTCTCCACATTTAACCTTTTTTAAGCAAGTTATGGTCATTTATTATAATGTTGTCCTAAGTGTGTGTTTTTTTGGTAAACAAACAAACAAACAAACAAACAAAAACAAACGTGTATCCTATTTGAAGGTGAGTCTAAAAAATTATAACTGAGGACAGTGAAATACAAATAAAGAGCACATATTAAACAGAGTACAAATGTCATGATCTTTACACACTATAAACAAAACGAAAAACAACCAACAAGACATGATACCACCAAAAAACTGAGAAACTCTGGTTTACAAAACTTATTAAAACATGCACAAATCATTAGCGGCTTAAAGGTTATTTAACATTTCAGGAAAGTAGCATTTTTTAGCCATTAGCAGCAATCTAGGTCTTTGAGAGAGTCCATCACATAATCTCCTTCAAAACAGTAAATTGTTGTTGCTACTGTTAACTTCCAGTCTTGATGCAAAGCTAAGCTAACTGGCTGCTAGCTTCAGCTACATATTTAGCTACTGTACAGACGTAACAGTGATATGATATCAGTGAGTTTCATTTTAATTTTCTTTAACAGTTTTTTGTGAGAAAGCAGCTAAGCATATTTCTCCAAATGTTAAAGAACTGCTTTAAAAGAGAGCTGGCTCATACAATGTATGTATAATATTGTTAATGCAAGCACAAATTTGGGGATTTTCACCTTTTAGTTATTGCAGTTTGTTGCACTTAGCAGAGAAACACTGGCAGCTTTGCATGTAACTTAACAATTAACTGGGAAGGATTGTAATGACCTTTGCACTGTAAAGGATCAATGAACAAAATATACTGGATGCTGCCATTGTACCCACTATTGTTTAAACCAACAATTTATGTGCCAGAAAATAGATCTTAGCATCCTGTAATTTCCAAAGTAAAAGAAAAAATTGGTGTGTACTTCATGTGCAGTTCAAAATTTGATGGAACAAAAGCACAGTTCACATTTAAACATCGTAAATCTTATATCTTTCTCCATTAGTCTCTCCCTTTATCTTTATCCTCCATACCAAACCAGTAATAATCAATGCTGGTCATCCTGCAGCTTAGAAGCTGCCAGACAGTCAAAGCTTGTTTAGCCGATGTTTAAGGACACTAAATTCCCCTTTATCTTCTTACTTCTAGCATGGCTTGCCTCTTGTTTATTTTACTTCCTCCCTTGCTCGCTTTCTCTCTCTCTTTCTCTCACATATACACACACAAACACACAATACTTTCCCCTTCACCCTCTTGTTTGCTCTATAACCAATCCCAATCTCCACCCAGCTCAGTGTGCCCACTTCACTCAATGCTGGTTTTCTTTTCTGTCAGTTCTCTCATTCAAATTTTCCTTGTACAGTTGTTATTTTGTTTCAGCTCTGTGCTCTCTCCCCTTTCTTTTCTTTCCTCTTGGCAGGTCACGGCCAGTGTAATTGTGGACGATGCGACTGCAAAGAGGGATGGGATGGAAAGAAGTGTGAGCATCCTCTGTCCTGCTCCCTGTCTCTGGAGAGCAGTGTGAAGAAGTGTCGTGGAACGTCCAATTTGCCCTGCTTCGGACGAGGTACTTCCTCCCATCTGTTCCTGTTGCCATGGTTACTGCAGCAGGCGTGTACTCTGCTGTCACCTCTTGGTGTAAAATAAGGCTTTTCCAGCCTTTCATGTTTCTTTTTTCATTGCTAATAGGGCTGTAAAGACAAATTTGATAGAGTCTTTATACAAGCATATCTTTAGCTTCCTTATGCACCAATTCCCTAAATGTTGTGATGTGATGAGAGCTGGTGTCATAGAGGGTAGATGCATTCCCTCTTGTTGGCTGCAACAAGGACTACATCCCATCATGGCATCCATTAAGCAAGTACAAAACTCAAAGTCCTGGGGGAGGTCAGGACAGTGGTTGCTTTACAGCTTAGCCATTTCATTCCGTTTCATTATCTGTAGTAACTGCCTCTGTTTGGCAGGGTCGCGGGGGGCTGGAGCCAATCCCAACTGACAGTGGGCAAGGGCAGAGAACAACTTGTACAAGTTCTCAATTCATTACAGGGCTGACACATAGAAACAAACAACTATTTATGCTTACATTTACACTGACTAGTGATTTAGAGCAAGCTATCAACCAAAAGTTCATGTCTTTGAACTGCTGAAGGAAGCCAGAGCTCCCACGCAGAAATGACATCATACAAAGTCCACACAGAAAGGCGGGTTTGGAACCCCGAACCTTCTTACTGTGACAGTGCTAACCCGCCATGCCACCCCTAGCTGAACCATAGCTAAACAGAATCTTAAATACCTTTTTAGTTGGGCTTATAAGAATACATTGATATGATAGAGCCAAATTTTCTGAAGTTAAGTTGGAAATCAACACTTCACGGTCTTAATTTTCTGCACCCATGCCTCAAAAGCCCTAAGAGAACAGACTGTCAAATAGGAGGTTTAGGAAAGAACCAATGGCCATTAGTTACTTGACCAATGCTTTTTCGTAATTAGGAACCAGTGAGAAAAAAACAGAGTAAATTTTAAAGCTGCTGGCTCAAAGCAACCAAACAGAGGCTAACTGAGTTCCTCTAGAGGAGCAATGAAAAGCCAGTTTGTTGATGGAGGAGAGATGAGGGCTATAGAGGAGCCAACTTCAAGGAGCAGGGCCATTATCCACAAAACCCACTGTCTGTGCTATATCTAAAATGGGACCCACCAATGATCTTGAAGCCCAGCATATTTTCACAGAGCTGTTCATCTTGTGCAGTAAAATGCATACAAAGATATGTTGACAGATCAGGAGACTTCTTTCCTAGGAAACAAGCACCTCAGAAAATTGGTACACCACCTTTAAACTGATTGTCTAGCATATCAATTAAGAGTTACAGGTACAACCAGAACCCGCTCCTTCACCACAAAATGAGCCTCCTGACTTCATTTACCTGTTGTAAAGACTAAATATGCTCATTTTTAAGTGAGAAAAAAGCATTTGAATGTGTTCATTTCCTGCACTCAGGCCTAAAAAAGAAAATGTTCTGACCTCTCAAGACATTGCATAACTGGTTGTAAATGTGCTCTTGTGTTCTGATATGTATGATTAAGCTTATACATATGAATTAAAGCCTTTGACAACTTGGCTTGAAATAGTAAAAATGCATATATGATATCAAAGTTGAGTGTCTCTTAAAGCATCCACAAAAATCTGAATAAAAATAAAGAGTCATAACTATTTAAAAACCTAGATCAAAAACAGCTCATTTGGTGGTTTAAACCATTTCTCAAGACTGTGTGGGCATGGCATTTTGACTGACATCACACTGGCTGTCACTAATTCATGACAGCAGTAACAACAATGGTGCAGGAAACAGCAACCATAGTGCAGCCCTACTTGTTTGAGCTGTCTGACTCTGATTCAGACCAAAACAGAGGCCAGGGCCTCTGAAAATTCTTCTGTCCAGAATGTAACAGAATGGTTACTTACGAACTGCCATGCTGTCCATATTACTCTCAAGTAGAATAGTTAGTGTAACAGACAAAATAGCTGCATATCCGCTTGCTAGTGTGCTTGGCCCTTTAGCTGCATGGATTTTGCAGCTACCTCTGTTACCAGAGGTTTTGCAAAACCCAAAACTTTCTTGGCAAAATTGATGAACCGCTCTTGGGTGAATTGAGCACTGCATATGTGGAATTGTTTGTGCACTACTACACCATGTCTCACAGAGATTTTGAAGTGAATCTGTGTTGGGAAGGACAACTGGTGTGGATATTTACATGATTGGTTCAAGGAATTAATTGTATAATAAATGTCCAAGAAACACCCATTCAAACCCAGTAACAAGGCAGTTACAAAAACTGAAATGACAATATTTCCAGTTTGGATAGAGGAAAAATTCTAATATTCTTGATGTTTAATATTACATACATAAGGAGGTGAATTACATTGCTAAATGAATATATGTGGTTTTGAGTTGCCGGAGGCTTTAAATGTGGATATGTATGTGCCTTGAGCAGCACAGCTTAGTGGCTTAGTGGTTAGCAATGATGCCTCAAAGCAAGAAGGTCTTGGGTTTGATTTACACCGCTGCAACTTTTCCTGCAACTGTTTCTTCTTATCTTGAATCATTGGTGTAAACTGACTTTGAAGAGATAGTTCACCCAAAATTATAATTCAGTCATTATCTACTCATCCTCATGTCGACAGAAGGTCAGGTAAATTTTTTATCTCACAAAACACTGCTGAAGTTTCACAGGAAAATAGCATCTGAAGCTTGTGCAGCAGCTCCAGGAGGGACCAAGAGAGACCTTTCCTATCTGCAGGATCAACTGGAGGGCATGTCTGCTGGCACCAGACTTCCAGGTATCATGTAAACACAGGTCTGTATTCACCATGTTAGGAACTACAGGCTACAGCGAACAGTAAGGCTAAAAACATGGTGTCAGTGCCATTTTTCAAAACAGGAAACTTGGATTACTTTGAACGAGCATTATGGAGGTATTTTATGGTTTTATAATTTTTTTTTTTTTTAAACATTTGAAACTTAGTCATCATTTGCTTCAATTGTTTGGGAGATGACTGCAACGCCTTTTTCCTATGAACCTCAGGTAGCATTTTGTGGACCAAAAAACTTCACCCGACCTTCCATGAGGGTGAGTAGATGATGACTGAACAGAGCAAAAACAGGAAGGGGAGGATGCAGCAAAGCTGCTTCCTCAGGAGTCTTATGCTACAGCTAGCTTAATTTCCAGATGTTGCTTACCCAAGCTTCAGTGCCCCAAAGGTCAACTAATTTGCTTAATCTGGACTGTGTGGGTGTTGTTTGAAAGTATTTGATTGACGGTATGAGCAAAATAAGCTCACAACCCCACAATTGTCATCAGATTCAGATTCAAATATTGCTGAATTTTAATTGGTGAACCAAAGCAATGAGTTCAGACATCATAGCACAGACAGAAATCTCTTTAATTGAAATAAACAAAACTATTCCAACTATGGTAAAAATGCAGTGTTTATATGGGACCTTATCTCCCAAATCAAAAAGATTATTGAGCAAATAAGTTTTTGGTGGCTGTTAAAGTTGTACTCCATGAATATGAATTGTATAAAGACAAACATGTTGAACCCTTATCAGAACAACACACTGAGCACCAGAAAATCCAAGCATTTCCCTGCAATTACTAATAACTGTGTCATTGTGAATCAAGAAACACATTTGAATGGTTAACACTGTTTTATCAAAAGTCAGATTACTTCTGCAAAGCCCACAATCCTCATACAAATAATGGAGTGAGGCTAAAACTGCTTTTTAAATAAATAAGGGAAAACAAGCAGTTATATCATTTACTGCTCTACTGCCACATTAAGTGACATACAGACTATTTACATTAAACTGGTTCAAATTTACACCCATCCCATGGCTTTTAGCCAAGAAAAGGGAGAACAGTTTCTAATGGATCTCAAATTCTCTATAGGTTATATTTTATGGTTTTAAAAATTTTTGTATACATTTCTGTTTTGCACAAATCTTACAGTGAGCCTTGGATTGCTCTTTAAGTGAATTTACATTTTAAACTTTTATTGAGACCTTACTCCATCCATGCAAGGAGCCCCTCACAAGATATAACAGGCACAATAAAATGGAAATACCCAAAGAGCACTTCTACTTTATTAAAATATTTAAAAATTTACAGACATAAGCAACATTTGTGGAACTACAGCTTCACTTAACTGATTTTGCTTGCTGGTTTAGGATGATTGCAATGTTTTCTAGGTAGTTTTTTGTCAGCTTGAAAATAAGAAGTAGGACAAAAAACAGTGTGGTGTTTTATTGTGAAGAAGTGGTTCATATTTATCAGACTTGAGTGAAGCTGCATAACCCATTTGAAATGATGCCAATTGGAATTTAATTTATCCATAGAAATGTCAGACAACAAAAAGAAAATACAGAATTATGACACAAAATTACTAGACAGATACAGTGCCTACGTCCACACTTAATGCACTAGGGGCACATTTCCTTGGTTTCCTGGACTGACTGACAACTTGCATTGTTCCAAATTACACTATGGTCAGTTGGTAATATAGTGAAATGTCAAATACGCAGTGCATATGAGGTATTGCTTGTACCTCTGTTTTGTACTGATGCAGCAGCCTTAATCAATCAGCTTTACAGTATATGGGCTACTTTTCCATGTACCACTATGCTGTTCATTTTGCTTAAAACATTGTTATAGATATCTGGGGAATTCCCATAGCAGTGCCCTTGTCTTTGATGAGAGGACAATAAGAACAGGTACAGTAAAGTCTGCAGTCTTTTGTTGGTCTCTTAGTGATTCAGCTTTAAAAATGGAAGGCAGTGGGTGATACAACCAGAAGCACAACCTGCTTGGTCTCTGGGCTCAGCGGATTTATTAGGGGTTAATGTGAAGCATTGATTTCCGGTTTCATTTGACTGTAGGAGAAAACCACATGGGAAAACCACGGCCTTTCGGCAGCTGTCATGTTCCAGCTGAAAACACAGGATGTATGCCTGCTATATATTTTTCTATATATTTTTATAGTGGATGGTAGACGTTTCTCTCACCAGTGAATGGGAAAGCTGCTGATTAGATCGGATAGCTGAAACGTTTAGGGCAGTGTCGCTACAAAAATGGAGGTGACCAGTAACAATCACGAACAGCCATAACAATAGAACAATGACGGCAGTGTGGTTAATAAAGCTCATTTATTTTGACTGCTACATTAAATCTCAACCTCACCAAAATAAAACTACAAATAAAATCATTTTGTTTTGTTTTTTTCTTAATACAATACAACAGCTGGTCATTACATATTGTGTCTGTTCCAGAATAGACACTGGTTTTAACGACCTTTAAACCACAACAACAGGCTTGAGCTCCACCCCACTGCCCCCATTTCACATAATGAAACAGCAAAGATTAACTTGTGCTGGGAGAGTTAATTAGATTTAATTCCTCCAGCAGTACATTTAAATTATCTCCAAGTGCTGCAACAAAATGGAACTTTAAATTCCCCTGTGCAACAGAACAATTAATGGGATCCATAAATTCCTCCTTTTAAAAATTATATTGTTTCTTCTGTGTTCATTTGGTCTACAGTGAAAATTAATGCCACATGGTGCAGTGTTGAATGAATATTATTAATAATAAAAGGAATAGTTTCTGATTAGGATTTGCATTTTTGGTAAATATATTGGACACTGTTCCATAAAAAATAAGAACTTCTTATGTCTACTGAGGCCACCAGTTCATATCTATTACATACAGAAATCATTGCCAACATGCTGTAAAATTGTATCAGCTTTTTCTCCTGCTCTTCCTCCATTTTCGTAAACGATATCCAAACATATTATTCACCACTTCTCTGCTCAGATAGACACAAGAGAGTGAGTATGAATGCATATCTGAGTGTTCATGTTGTGTGTCTCTGTGTATCTGTGGTTTTATTATCTTTTCCAGAGGATGCCTATTTGGTTTAGTGGATTGAAGAGCCCAGTGGCTGGAAACAAGTGATTGTTCAGAGAGAGTTCATTGCAAGGCTTCAATGCATGGGAAAGAATGTGAAGGGGAAGAAAAGCAAGAGAGAGGACTGAAGGTCTGCCAGAAACACAATGAAGGGAGACAGGAAGCAGGGTGGGAGGGTAAGAGAGAGAGAGGAGAAAGTGAAGGAGACAGACATAGAAAATTACTTAGGCATGGATGAATGCGACTGGTAGAGATGGCAGCTTGAGCGGAAAAGCCTTGAAATTTGAAACAGCAGCTTCAGTGCTTTTCTTCCTGAGAGGTGGAGGCAAGATACTTGTGGATAGCACATTCTTTATACTGTGGTATTTCCTCAAGGAAACACCTGCTTGCAACATCTTTCTGCTGATTCTTGGGATTCCTTTCTCTGCTCTCTGAGGAGTGGCCTGTAAAAGACATTACCAATCTTTTTTATTACTGTACTCTATGTCTTAAAATTAAGGAGCAGTCAAGAAATGTGTCATTGTACCTCTGTACTAAAAAGGAGCGAAATAGAAAACAAGGTCAAATATGAAAACTGCAAGAGCTTCCTTAAAGGAAAACTGCACTTCCTGGGGGGTTTAGCCTATCATCCACAATACCTATATCAGACAAGAACATAGATGCCTTTCCCTTCTCTGTGTGTTCAGTCAGCTAGATAGCTGCCTCGCACTGACAGTTTTGCACATTTAATGGAAGTAGTGTGGATACACCATTACCGCCC
>JAQLOL010000005.1:6480818-6494557 GCA_029783665.1 Naso thynnoides | reverse complement strand
ACATTTAATGGAAGTAGTGGGGATACACCATTACCGCCCTCTAAAGCCCATAAACACGCCCAAATAATCTCCAACATGCTCCATCTACTTGTTGTGACCTGCATATTAACTAAGCTACCGACACATTGTTACTGTGGGAGCAAGTACCAAAGAACTACTTTTCTAGGCGTAGTGACAGTGCCTGGGTCACAGCGCCTCGGTCAGTCGATATTACTATCAGAGGTACTGGATCTGCTTCTACATTGTTTTGGAGATTTTTGGATGTGTTTTAGGGGCTTTAGTGGGCGGAAATAGTGTATCCCCACTATTTCCATTAAATATGCAAAACTGGTAGTGCAAGGCAGCTATCTGGCATCCTATTAAATGCACAGAGAAAGTAAAGGCACCTACATTCTTGTCTTACGTAGGGATTGTGGATGATAGGCTAAACCTCCCAAAAAGTGCAGTTTTCCTTTAAGATAGCTTGACTTTTAGTTACTCACAGATTCAAAGATCCAGTGAAATGTAGATATCTTGAGTGATTTCTTTTAGCATAATGTGAAAAAAAAAAGTTTCTGAGAATCATTTTAAGAGGGATGTGATGAAATCCTTGAGATTTGATTGAACTGATCAATAAGGTAAAGGCAAACTTTTCATAGCAGTTGTGGCATATTAAAGTTTTTCAAACATCCATCATCTACAGTAATATTGCTCTGCTAAAGTATCTACTATCACCCACAAGCTAACAGTTAAGACGGGTTTTATCATGGAAGGTGTCGGGTTAGGTTGTCTGATTTTATCACATTTCATTGGCTATATCTCTGATTACACCCCAAAATCAAAGATGAGCCATGTACTGTTTTAAAAGAAAAAAGGAAAGGTTCTGAATTAGAAATATTTTAAGATGTTTTGGTTTATATATATATGCTGTCAGAGATAAAAGAACAATTGACATAGGACTATGGGATTGGAACCTAGATTTTTTTTTGTTGTTGTTGTTTTTTGGTTCATCTGAGTTCCAAAAACACTTGATCCTTCACTTCTTTTTGTTGTTTGTTTCATTTCAAAAGTTGTTTTACACTGAAAATGTAGTGTAGATGCATCACAGTACAGTTATGGGAGATGCAAACATCTTTCCCATGTCTAAACTCCTATCAATTGTTTTATTATTTAAATTTCGCTGCTTTCCTTTTGATGATTTAAGCTAATTTAAATGCACTTTAAAACACTACTTAAGAGTGCTTTTGTAATAAGTGACACCACATTAATGACTGATCTGCTACCACTGCAGAATGTATGAGTGCTTTCTTTAATTAAGTCACCATAGTCATGTTCTGTTGCCAATATTAAATTCTGAAACTCTGCGAAGTTGTGCATGATTGTATTAAATATAATTTACACATGCACGTGCACAGGCACACACACACCAGAAGTTTCAGGATTATGCATTGCAAATTATTGGTGAGCATAAGAGGAAACCTGAAGGATGTATCCTGAATGTCAGGAATGCTCTCACAACAACAGTGTTCTCTCTGGAAAATGTATTTGTATGCAAATGAATGCTGTCAGGTCATGTTGTCATGTAACCATTTTTAATGAACTCTTCTCACATCCCAGTATGAAATTTAATCACACTGCCTGGATATCATTGTCTTCAAAAGATGTTTTTCTGCACATCATTACATAGAGAAAAAGTGTCTGATTTGTGGATTTTCTGAAATGAATATTAAAAAATAAATAAATAAATAAAATCTCATATTAAAAAAGAGGAGGACCCAAAGTGCAGACTAAACACAGAAAATATGATTTAACAAAAGGCGAGCTTTGATGATAGAAGCTGATACGAACAAAAGTGCAAAACTCCAAACATTCAAAATTCAGAATAAAAAACAAAAGCAGGAAAAAGTTCAGCAAAACACAGCAGGAAACAAAACCAGAAATTACAAATGCAAAAAACTCAAAAACAACTACTAACTAGGAGGACATGAGGAGCAGGATCAACACGAGAAACACAGACAGAACCAGGGAACAAAACAGACAACTAACAAAGTCTAACTGAACACAGGAGGCATAAGTGGTGGAAGAGTAGATGAGGCACAGGTGTGGACAGGTGAACTAATTACAGCAGGAGTAGAGTGGCAGGTGAGTGTGACTGTCCTGATTGCTGCAGGGTTGTGTCAGTCTGTGAGTGATCTGAATGCTTGAGTCCCAGGGCATGACTGCAGCAAAGGATGCAGGTGTGACAAAAATACATCTTCTGTCCCTGTAAACATGAGTACTGTATGTTTATAGGGAGCTTTGCTGAATTGTGACACTGCATCTCTTGGAGAGAAGTGATTTTTCTTTCTTGGGAGCGGTTTGCGTGGGAAATCCTTTAGGCCCCTTCAGAGAGTGTCTGCTGCTTTTAGGAGGAATGAGAGGAGCTGACTTGATTGGCTGTATAACTCACTTACTGATCAAGTATTCATCTTTTTTAACAACATGCTCATCCTGCTCCAGCCCATTTCCAGTCTGTGCTGCACTGCAACACAATTAAGTTTGCACCTCTGCTCACCAAAAAGGCAAAAATGAATTTGACTTAACATTTGTGCTTGCCCAGTTTTAAGGAAATAAAGCAGAAGTGTCTTCATCTAGTGTCCACTGACGTGACATTGTCATTAAGTTGTAGTTTGCCTTAGACAGGAAGACAAATTAATCACACACCAACACACACGTACGACCAGAGAGATAATCGATAAAGCAGGGGTGTTATGACATCATCGGTTGCTAGGGTAACTGAATTCCCAGAGCAGATGGTGATATGTTGTATGTGAAGCAGAAAGAGAGGTTACGAGAGAGAGAGAGAGAGAGAGAGAGTGTGTGTGTGTGTGTGTGTGTGTGTGTGTTTGTGTGACCATAAAAACTGACTATGATATGACATGGACAACACATTAGATGACGCTGTCAGTCGAGTGGCTGTCTTGAAAATTAATGTTCAGCTCTATTTATTGCCCCTAATTCAACTGTATGAGTCATCTAGAGATAAAGGCAGGCAAATTCACATTATGGATATGTTTTAGGTGTTATTTAGTGGCACTAAATGCAAAATGTACCCTGCAGGTCCACAAACAAGGAAAACACCGTGAGTGAATAATGATTGTGCAAAACGGATATACCTAGCTCAATAAAACAAGGAGAGAGGAGAGAGAAAATGACTCAGCGTGCCATCTGTCCTCACTGAGCTGGGAAATTCCCTTTGTGAAGCAATTTTTTATGGTGGGCCATTTACCTGTTTGTAGTCCTCTGTGTGTGTTTTGTCTGCAGCATCACTGAAAAGGAATAGTTTAAAGATTTCCAACAGTGATTTCCAACAGTGTCTTTCTCCTTTGAAAATCTAGCAAACAGCACACATGACAAATGCATTGTATTTCTTGATAATGCCTTCCTGCAGTGATATTCTTAAACTCTGTTCACGAGGTAATGAAAAATCCGCTCTGTATTCTTTTATTTTCAAAATTTCAATGCCTGGTAACATTGTTTCTGTTGTTTTATTAAAGGAAATATTGGTATATTTCAACTTAAGCCCTATTTCTGTGTGTGTGTGTGTGACTGATAGAGAAAACTACTTCGGAAGTTTGATCAGTGTTGGGGGAGGTTGATGCAGCAGGCAGCCAACAAACGAGCTACATTCTTGGGGGCAGACGCACACCGTTGAAGTTCGTCCACTAAAGTGCTTTTTTCCGCCACTGACCCGCTCGGACTGGTAGTGTAAGTCTCTGACAACAGCATGCAAAACATTTCTCCCACCCTTCACTCATTACAGGCTGTGTTTAACCAAATCTCTTGTTCTGAAGTCTCCTTCCACAAAGGCAGCCTATGAAAGTTGTGCGGAGTGTTATGTGACATCCTGATGTTGCAGTTCGGATATGCACAAACACAAAGCATTGTTTCAAAGAGACAAAACTCCAAACTGTGCTCAATAACAACCAGCTCTGCTCTGATCTTCTCTCAGTCATGGCTGCTCCGTTATCTTCCTGCAACATGCCAGATCCCATGAGATTTCAGAACGAGATTTAACCAAATCAAAATCACAAAACACACAGCCCGGAACAAGTGAAGTGTAAGTGAAATGCTTTCCATGCTGTTGTCAGTGACCTACACTACTGATCTGAGTCAGTGGCAAAAACAAACATTTTTAGTGGACAAACTTTGATGGTGGGCATTTGCTGTTAAGAATTCTGTTCCAGCCCATTCTCAACAGCCTGCTGCATCAGCCTCCCTCAACACTGAACCAACTTCCACAGTAGCTGTCCCCACCAGTCACACACACACAGAGACATGGGGAAATGGAGCTAAGGTTGACAAGTAAATGAGTTCTCCTTTAAAGCCACTCTGTGGAACTTGCACTTGTGTGGATTGCATGTGGACAAAAACGATACTGCTTACTGTCATAAAGATGTAGCGTAAGCATCTGTATTGAGGAGAGTGAAAGAAACACACCATTGTTTGCACAACACCAGTTTGACCATAACACAAAATATTGAAATTATCTAAATATCCTCCTGCTTCCAACCATAGATAGTAAAAAAAAGAGAACAGCGGATCGATCACACTCGTAACAACAAATCGTCTCCTCTGGTCTGCGTGCCATAAATCATTTTGTAGTGTTTCCACTGACTGAGCGGACGGGCAAAGGCATTGTAAAAGACAGGATAGAAATCTCCTGTCTCCTCGCCAGTGGTCTCATTTGCAGATGTAGGTAAGGTGAGGCATCAATATTAAATTTAGACTGCTTCACAGTGAAAAGTTCATCATATGTATGGTATTGTAAGTAAGTAACTGTATGTAAAATATGTGGAGCAAAATGTTTGTATGCGCAATACAACTAATATGAGGTGATAGCATTGACAGAGTGAATATGAATTGCAAATTAAAAGGCAATTCTCTCCCTAAACCTCCAAATATCTGTGCATGGCCTACACTACACCCATAATTGATAGAGTTCTGAGCAGCCAAATGATCAATGAGCAGGTATGCTGCACACCTCCAGTGATAGTTCAGAATAGATGATGTTTTTCTAATGAGCTTCATCATTAGCCGGCATGCTCACTCAGTTAGTTCCCCTGTGGCCTTCTTCACATGGCACCTCGCTGATTGAAGTGGGAGAGCAACATATCGAGGTGTGTGTATGTGTAGGTGTGTAGTCCACGTGAGTGTCTATTACAGGGAGTGATTTACATAGAAGATTTCCCCGTGCAGCTGGAGGGAATGTTGTCAAGCAGATTATGTTGAGTTTTAAATCAGTCATTGCACACATTGAGTAAGGGACTCCCTTGGCTTGAATTTTGAACAAAAAATTAAAAATTTACAGTATTCTACTGACCAGCAATTTCAAACACAACTTAACTGTGAAATGCTGCTGAGATGGGAGAAAATCTGTCTGTGTTCGTAGGTCAGTGCCAGTGTGGACAGTGTACCTGCCATCCACCTGGGGACAGTCGAGTTCATGGCAAAAACTGTGAGTGTGACGATCGTCAGTGTGAGGACATCAGCGGAGAGGTTTGTGGAGGTAAGACACACACACACACACACACACACACACACACACACACACACATTTATTTAATCTTGTGTCCAGGCTGTTAGAGTTGCATGTGCAACAGAGGGAATATACAATGCAATAAACAGTTTCAGCACCTCTGTTCTAGCTGTATAAAGAAGAATGGAAAATCTTCAGAAGCACTTGTACCAACTGATTTATTCTTTTAAAAAAAAGCTATTCAGCAAACTGCTCATACTTACAAGGTTCCCTGTAGGCACTAATGCAGTTTACAGGTGCTTCAGACCTGCTGTGTGAGTCAGTGAGTCAGGCAGAGTTTACCTTAAACGGACATCTTCTTGTGCAACTGACAGTGAAACATTACACAATGCATGATATTCTCCTGTGCATTGCTGTCACTGCCATGTTCTCATAAGTCATTTCCTTCAAAGTCAAGAACCGCTTTGCTGTGTTTTTTTTTCCTTTTAATCTAACTTGATATGTAACTGTTCCCTCTTTGTTTCTGTCACTGTTGAAATTCCTTCCCTGTTACATTATTGGCTGCTGCATCGTATACAGTGTTGTACCACATACACACACACAGACACACACACAAACACACACACACACACAAGAAAAGGACATGTTCTTGCATGCATCCAGTAGGTGTTTTGGTGTATTCTAACTGGAAGCATAAGCCAATGGGACCATCTAACCCTCAACCAAAAATCTGTAATTAAAAACACTACCAGTAGTCATATCTCCTGTGACAGATTTTGTGGCAGATTGGTCTGACTGTTTTTATTATATTATTATAGACCAAACACATACCTGACAGAAAAAGGTGCAATCACAAATCTTTCTGCAATTCTAGCACCACTGATTGGCTCTCAAGACTTGCCAGTTTCTCTTTGTGCAGTGCTAACAGTGTCACTAGTTGTTATGTCAATAAACAACCGACACCCCCCTGAGTCCAACAAGCAGAGTCAAAGCTTGCAATGCATTACTGCAAACCATGTTAAATTTATTGTGACATCATGATTTTAGCTGGCTAATGTTAGCCAACATTAGTTTGCTGATAAAGACAACCATTAGCTTACTGATGCTGATGAATATTGATAAAATTATAACCAAACACTGCAACATGTTACTGGTAAACTGCCAAAAACATTTGTGTATTTACATTTTGCAAATTTACAATGAGGGCAACATTACAGTCACTTGTAATTTCACCCACTGCACGATTATTAAAGAACAAAACACATTAGATGTAGCTTGTATTTCCTAATGTGCTGGATGGGAATACACACTTTCTACCAGTCCCCTAATTACTGCACAGAAAACTATACTTTGTACAGCATGTGCATACATACACTCACTCACTTTGAAATGATGCCAGGAGCAGACGCTGAATTTGAAGATCAATACAGTGTGATCCTATCTGCTCTCTTTGATATCCAGAGGCGCAACCCTCTAAACCCTTGAGCTGAATTTGAGAGGAATTACCCGAAGCCTTTGAAGCTTCTGTTTGAGGTCTTGGAAAGTTTGCGCTCTTAATTTCAGCCATTTAGGCACAACCATCGATAGATTTGGCTAAAAACCTTAGTGGCTCAATTGAGATTGATAATTTCTTTTGCAGCTGCTGCTGCTGTCAGACAGAGACACACAGATGGAAAAAATAGAGGAAAACTAATCAAGTTTGAATTAAGAATTGTAGTTCCCCTCAAAAAATGCTGTAAAATATAGCAGATGATTATTCTTCAAATCTTATAAAACAACAGCCTGATGGGAAAACTGTCAAAATGTGTAAGTCTTTCAAACATATTCTCGTGTAAGAGCTTTATTGGTTAGTATTTTTTATTAACACACATTGTAGTATCTTTTTCATATATGCACTGCTCTGAAATGGGCTTTTCTGTCTTTGCTACTTAAAGTGTTGGAAAGGTGATACAACATGACACATAAACAGCTTTTCAAACAGTAAGCAGTGTGCAAACTTCCCAAACCTCCCAAACAACAATCAGGGCATTTCCCTCACAGGTGTCCGCTTTACTCAGAGACTTTTGCTCAAACCGCTTGTGCTCATTCTTAAACATGACATGTAGTCTGTCTATTGCTTTTATCCAGCTGCCATACAGATACTCTTGTGCAAGCGCCTCCCTTTGAATGGGGTTTCACAGTGATGTTTTGGTCGGCAGTGCCATTTTGTATTAGTGGTGCATTGCAGTATCTGAGGGTAAATTTCTGCGTTAAAGGGGGATGCAGTATTTATGTGAATGGATTACTGGGGCTCATTGTGTGCTGGGCTATCTAGAGACAATTCTTCACAAGGTGTCCAGGGAGAGCCCGTCTAAGCACCAAACACCCACGCAGTTACTCAGACACACACACACACACACGCGCGCGTGCAGAGCCACGCTGTCAGGCTGACAATTAGGTCTGTACACACAGAGGCCTGTGGAAGTTATTGGGAGTTTTGCAAAGCTGGGAGGCTCTCTGAACCAGAGTAGGGATCAAACAAAAAGGGGCTTTATTGTGAGGGAGCTGTAAGAAACTTCCCAACACATTGCTGTTAGCGCCCTTGGATGTTAGGGCCTCAGTGCAGACAGTGGAGAGGAGAGAAGTGAGGAATGACACTGGCTGCTTGCATATAATTTAGTCTTTCAGTGTTAAGCAGCTCAGCCTACACTTTGCTCTCAGGGGTTTTCTAAGAACACAAAGAACAAGGAGAGAGAGCAGCAAAAACATCCACTTTGCAATTCAGGTCTGAGTGCTCATTCTTAAGGCCTCTCGAGTCACCTTTTATGCATGAAGTCCATTCATGTCATGTAGGATAGATTGTAGGGATGCTATTGCATCGCTTTGCATGTTGATGAATTGAATTGTTAGCATTCGTGTCTTGGTTGTATGACTGCAGAGCTGATCATGTGAGGGTTGTAATGTGTATCGATAAAACAGACTGATATCATTTAAAATTGAGTTGCATGATGTTGAATAAGGGAATCTGGTTCACATGCAGTTGCAGTATCTGGTGTTTCAGGCAGGAAGTGCCGAGGTTGATAAACAGCGATCAGAGCTTTCAAAATATTAGAATTTTGCAGCCATAATTATGACTTGGATGTTGACATGGATGGTGTTTAAAAATCTGAAACGGGTTATTATGTGAACCACCATGACTTGAGCATTGTTTAGCCGGATTACTGCCTGATGGGCATGGAGGCTCTGCTCCGCTGTCTGTAAAACATGACGCGTCATATCAGGTAAAACACAGATGTAATTAATAAGATTTAAGCTTTTCTCTTTTTATATGCTTTAGCATGATATTCAAGTAAGTCACCATTTTTAGAACAAGGACTCTGGAATCAGGACATCTACTGTAAACAGAACACAGATAAATTCAAATGTTTCAGTGGCAATTATAACTGTTTAACTGATCATAACATAATCACTTTCTAAGTTTTGTAGTGGTTCAAAAACAAACAAGACTTATTCCAAGATACCTCAGTTTATAATATGACTCACATCAACATGTGACAGATGGCTGGCAAATACTAAATAATATTAAACATTTCCATACTGACAGACTTGACATATAACTTCTATCCCTGTGACATCAACATCAGATTGACAACTCATTCAGACTGCAAACAAAACAAAACAGCGGAAATTTGGCTCTGATGACTGACATAAATTAAATTATTCGGCTCGGCTTTTAGACTGATGTTATTCCAGTGAAATATTTACAATTGCCAAGTCAGTGACCAGGCAATGTACAATAGATTCTGGCATGCTAAGGGCCAAGATTTCAAATCCAGTATCAGACAGAAGAAAGCTGCATTTCTCAGAGCATTTAAATCATCAGTTCACTGTAACGTTTTCAATCTTGGCATGAAATTAGGTGGAGCAAAACTGAACTGAACAAAAAAAGTGTTTCTTTTCAAGTATTTCTGGTCAGTACTTGAGTCATGAATGTTGTATTTTCTTAAAAGAATTGGCAAAAAAAATCTTATCCCACTGCGTTTCCAATAAATATCTCAAATTGTTTCAGAGTGTTTCAAGCATTTTTTCCCAAAAAGTTTATTTATATTTGTTCAACACTCAACGCAAGTTCATCTCTACTGGAAACAACAATAACCAAAAGTTTCCTTGTTTTTTTTTTTTTGTTTGTTTTTTTTTTTACTTAATTCAAGGATAGGACACAGACGAGTGCAGCAATAGCATGTTCATTCAGATCCTTCCTCTCCCCTTATCAATGTCTCCTCTTCCTCACATTATTCAGTCAGTCCAATCATATACGTGTGGTAATGAATTCTTTATTCCCTTTACTCTTTTCTTTTTGAATCTTTTATTTATAGTTATCATTTTTTCACATTCACAAAATAAACCCCAATATACACAAATATTTGCCATGACACTGACATATGCAAGTTACATGTGATCACATATAACAAGGACAGACAAAGCAAAGTAAATAAATAGATAAATAAGTAAAAATAATAATAAAATAATAGACAAGAAACAATGATGAAAAATAAAAATAAAATTTCAATAAAAAAGAGGAGGGAGAGAGAGATTTTAAAAGGTGTGGGTTGTGTGGCGGCGGAGGACAATTCTATAGGAGTCACCCAAGCTCCCTTTAATCTTTACTCCTTGGGCCTACAGATGTTTGCCACCACCTCCTCTTCTTAGTCCGTCTCAGAATGCTACGGCACAATGAACTGCTCAGTCAAAAGCAGGTCCAAACTAATTAAATGAGTCTATTGCCGTTCCTCCAAAGTGATCACTGATTGATTGAGGCAGCCATGCGTAGCCTGCCGTAGCTGTCACTCCACTCTAGCTGAGACAGAAGCTAGCTAACATATACACTCACCGACACCACAAACAATAAAGTATGTCAAGAATCAGGTGGTATGAGGGGGATTAAGCGACAGTGAGCAGACGCAGCTATTATTGATGTATTATCTATGGCTATAGATAATAATAATAATCCATTGCGAGTTTGGTCCCTTTCAAATAGTGAAGTTTAATTTTTTTTTCTTTATCCATTTTAGAAATAGTGAGAGAAAATAAAAAGAAATATTTAAAGGAAAATTCAACATTTTTTTAAAACATGTTGCTTGTTTGTCCATTTGTTTTTGTTTTGTTTAGGTGTTAAGCTTAGCGTAAGGCTGGAAAGCATGAGGAAACAGTAAGTTGGGCGGTGTTAAAATGTGGGAAATTAACAAGTATATATTGACTGCAAATATACACAGACAAGAAAGACCACTTTTTTGCAACCTCTGGACTGACTCAGACGGCTAGTGTCCTCCTGCTTCCAGACTTGGCAGGCTGTGCTTACTGGCTTAGCATACATTTTTAGCATACAAACTATCTGACATCTCATTTAACTCTTGGCAGGTAAGCAAAATGTGTTTCCAAAAACATCAGATGTATTTCTTTAAAAACATTGATTCGGTTCATCAGTATAACAGTGAACGTATCAAAAAAAATTAAATAAATTGAATAAAATATATGAATAATTCTCTAAGATATAAAGAAAAATAATCACCAGCTATATGTAGTAAATGCTAATGTGCTCTTGAAGAAAACTTCCTTGAATTCCTTTACTAAGAGTGATGGGCTGTTATGTTATTGCTAAGTGAATAATTAAATAAATTACAATTTTTTCCTATGTAGCCCATTAACATGCAGCTTGTTTGAGTGCAGGACTGAATGCGGTAGAGGCACGAAGAGGCATGAAGTCTAAGCTAGAAATCTAAATTGAATTGAACAGCTGATTGATTTAATTGATTCAGCCCCACATGGAACAATTTCCAAGAGCACAGTATGGATTTACAGCGATGAAGATGATGGAATAATGTTCTGCTCCTTACCTCCTCTTCAACCTGGGATCTGTAACCGGATGTGAACATAAAGGAGTCATTCAGTGATGCAACTGCCTCTTCATGATATCATTTGTGTTAAAGTAAGCACATTGTGAGTGATCCAAGGGTTCTGTTGAAGATGAAGGAGGGCATATTTGTGTGTGTGTGTGTGTGTGTGTGTGTGTGTGTGTGTGTGTGTGTGTGTGTGTGCGTGTGCGTGTGCTTGTTAGAACCACAGTCATGCTGTCGGCTATTAAGACATCCCAGCACCCAACTGCCTCTCTCAACCAATTAAACGTCCCTGGGTGCTTGTGTGTTTCTCTGTGTGTCTCTGTGTGTCTCTGTGTGTCTCTGTGTGCGTGTTTTTGTCTGCCATTGCCTCCCTTTGTTTTTCATCTCTCAGATTTATTAAGGACAGGACAAGACCAGTGATGACAGTTCCTTTCATGTCCCCAGGGGAAATACAATAAGCCTGCTGCGTCTCTCTCGTCTCCCTTTGGCTCCATCTCCTTGTACTGCCTATTAATGTCAATGTCTGCACCATCAACTTTTTGTCTTTATAAGCTTTATTGTGTTCTTTTTGCTCTCCAGTATTTCCCCTGATTTTTCACTCCCTCTTAGAATGCTTTGTTTATTTATCTATTTTTTCCTCTATTTATGCTCTGTCTCATGGCCATGCCCCATATTCTGTCTCCTTTAAATGAAGGCCCTTCTGCCCTCCACTGCCAGGTCACGGTTACTGTTCATGTGGACGCTGCATCTGCGAAGACGGTTGGTTCGGGAAGCTGTGCCAGTTCCCCAGGTCTTGTGACATGAGCGACGCCCAGAGCAGGGAGCTTTGTGAGACCTCAGATGGAGTCATGTGCAGCGGAAAAGGTGAAAAAGCTGTTTTCTAAAAACACTCAGTAAAGGTTTTCAATAAAAGTCACTTAATGCTAAGTAAGAATAGCAATACATTTAAAATGTAACTACATAAGTATAAGTAACATGTCTACTGTTAGTAAAATGTAAGCAAAGTGTCAAGTAAAATTACTCAAAATGCAGAAAATTTCTCCATATGAGAGACATTGTATTTATATCATATAGAGCACATTTTTATTATCACAACAATCCGATAACTGGGAATAATCAGGTAATGGTAATAATCTGATTTGATGCATTTACATGCACTGTTGGAATAAATCATAGGAAAAGAAAACTTGTTTGCATGATTCGGTGGTACATGAGTAAATACATGATATAAAGCTAACACTCCTTGTTGTTTATATTCACATCTTTAATTTCCTTGAGCATGAAATCTGTTTCACGTTTAAAAGAACAAAAGACAATAACGGCTTTTATCCGATAAGGCATGTCAGTTTATGCTGTTTACATGAGCTCTTGAATAATATGATAGCTTTGGAAATCAGAAAATGATCATTTTATCAGTGTGCATGTAAATGTAGTCATTATTACACTATATTTATGCTGGTTATATGTTTTATTTTGATTATATTACATTGCATTCATGTAACTAGCAATAACTTGTAGCTGGTTGAGTTGGAACTCATTTTGTGAATTTTATAAACTGATTAGTTATTTACTTTGCAGCAGTGCGTAAGATTAAATAACAATAATAATAATAACAACTGCAATGGAGTAATAAGTACAATAATTCCCTGAGAACCGTGACACAGTAGAAGTACATAGTGTGACATGAAATGGATTAATATTCAAGTAAAAAAAACTAAAAGTATAGCAGGCTTACTTGAGTATATGCTACTTTCCACTGCCGCTGTTGGAGTTAAGTTTTTATGAGTGTTTGGTAACCACTGACTTACACTTAAACTCTATGTACAGACAAAAATTAAATGAGATTTGGTTCAAATAACACACACACACATTGTGCAGACACATTCATTAAAGAAGTAACTCTTTTTTAAAAATAAAAATAGAGAGGATATGTAACACTAAAATCCATATGGGTGAATTAACACCTGCAAGCTGTTTGTCAGCAGAAAGCTCTCTTTCAAAAGATGCTGAGCCTTAACATCCGTTAAGAACTAATCATCTTCCACTGAGATCCAAAATGAATTCTTAATGACATTTGAGACAGATGCAGGAAAAACTTAGAGGGAGAAAACAGCAGTATAGAAAACAACAACAGGGCACTCTAATTTTAGAAACACATCATTCTTTATGATTTGTATTTACGCTCTCTTAATTGCTTTTATGTTTTTTTAAACATTCTTTCTATACAGCATATTACAGGTTGTATTATCCCTAAGAATCATGAATAATAAGCAGTATCTAGAATGTACACTTTGCCTTTATTTCCACTTGTTTAATTCCACTCTTTCATGATATTGACAAACTCTGGATTAAAATTTTTGTCTCAC
>JAQLOL010000005.1:6459278-6471491 GCA_029783665.1 Naso thynnoides | reverse complement strand
ACATACCAACAGTTCTTGATAGACATAGCCTACTACATGCAGTTCATCAATGCCATCCTCTCCCCATGCAACAGATGGGACAACGTACAAAATAAAAGAGTTGAGAACGGAAAGTGACAAAGAAAAATTTCCTCATAACACAAGAGAGAAGGAACAAAGCAAAAGTGATCGGGATCAGGAGACGACATCGCACGTGACCCGTATACAAGAGAAAGGAAACAAAAAAGGTGGCTACAGAGATTCAAACAGAGATGCACATTTACACACCGGTCATTTACAAAAATAAAGTCAGCCTCGGAGGAGCCAGTTCACTGGACTGTAGGCTGGAGCAGCAGCCAGCCCAGCATGTAGAGTTTTTAAAAGTGGAGGATGATTGGCTGTAATGAGGACAGGACTTAAGCCCCAAATACAACTACAGTGCTTTCAGCTCCTGCCTGTGAGACTGTGTGTGTGTGTGTGTGTGTGTGTTTATAGTACGCCATTTTTGTTAAAGCATTAACAGCTTTGTACAGACAAATACTGAAGTCTAACTAATGGGCTTTGATGTGCTATAATAGAAAAATGGTTATGTGTAATCCCAATAAACTAAAGATCATATTTACCAAATCAATTCCTTAATATAATTGCAATTTTAGCAGCACACAGCAGCAACAACTTAACATTCTAAATCTTATCTAACAGAACTCTTTAAATCATTCAAAGCAGGACAGACACCATGAGCTTTGATAAACTGCTAACAGTCGTGATGAAAATGCAAACAGAAAGTGCAGTGGGTCATTGTGTTGTAGCCAACAATGTGCCGATTCAAGTCCCACAGCCGACGTCAGTGCTCTTCTACACAGAGGGAGGAACCATACCCATACCTTGTTCCTCATAGAAAACGCATGCATGTGATTAATTCAAGGTATACGTGCTTCTCCAAAATGACATCAGTCGAGACCTTCAGGGTCTAAGTAGATTTTTTTCGACAGGAACAAATGCAATCACAGTGAAAGCTTCGATGGGTCAGAATCAGAGAGAGAATCAGGATTTGTTTTCGTTTTTAAAGAATCAGTTCTTCTTGGGATGAAAAAAGACTTTGGTCATTTCAGGATGAATACACATGAGAGTGTGTGTGTGTGTGTGTGTGTGTGTGTGCGTGCGCGTGTTTGTGTGTTTTCTTTAATGGATAATGCTACGTGTCCTCTACATGGATGTATCGAGTGGGTGAGGCACCTTTGGCCCAGTGGGGACTGGGAACCTGTTTTTGCATGCCGGGAATCAAGGTCCAAACAGGCACGTGATAGGCCAAGATGATCTGAGCTGGACTCTGCATGCTGAGCTAGGAGACAAATCCTCTCAATAATAATAATAATAATAATAATAATAATAATAATAATAATAATAATAATAATAATAATAATAATAATAATATCTAGTTGTTAAAAAAGTTATGATTTTCAATAGTAATTTTCCCTAAGTTTCATACAGTGAAAATGTTACAATACAAGCCATCTCTTGTATAACTGCTGCAAGAAGAGAGAACACAATATTAACCTTGCCCATGCTTTAGTTTGCTGAACCAAATAGGAATGCAGCCAGTATAAATGTCGCCTACTGGTTTTCAGCCATGTTGTTTTCTGGCTTTAAGTAGACGCTGTCGTAAGATGGCTGCCAGTGCTGCAGTTATAGACCATCTGGGTCAAAGCCACAAGCCTTGCCTCGGAGTCCAAAGAAGTCAGTGAAGGAGGGACGGAGGCCTACAAGGCCTAGAGATATTCCTAGAGCCCACGCTCTGAAATAAGATTAAAGAAAAATAGACTTCAGGTTTTCTGTTTACCAGAGAAGGCGGACTGATCCGCTGGTGGGACTTAGATAGTGATATGTATACACCATTCCTTTCAGCACTCTCCCACCCACACACACATCTGTTTATAAATGTGTGTGTGTGTGTCTGCGTGCGTGTGTGTAGGGAGCTCCTCGCATTGATTGCAGTGGTGGTAATTAGCACTTCATCAACTATGATTGCAGGAGCTATCTGCCAGCCTCCAGTGTGTTTTTATTGGCCGTAAAAAAGCAACATCTTGGATTTCCAACCCCCCCCCCAACCCAACAAACTTTGGATGTCTGTCTGTGTGTGTTTCTGTGTGTGTGCATGTGGTAGGTAAGAAGAGAATTTTGATTTTTTTTTCAATATATGTTTGTTTGTTTGTTTGTTTTTTATGCCACGTGTGTGAATGTGTTTCTTAGAAAATCACCACTCCCTCGCAAAATGTTTTTATCTTTTCTAGATTACTTGACAAAGAGAAAAATGTGTGACTAGAGATAGAAAGAGAGGGAGAGGGGAACATACTCGTAAAAAATAGAGGACGACAGTCCAAATATTAACTCTATCTATACAGTCTCTATCCCAGAACATAGCTGGTGAACTGTGGTATAGAAAATAGATCTGAAGGTACACAGATTCTGCTGCAACAGGGCGTTTTAGAGAGGGGGAAGGTTTCTTGAATGAACCGCCAGCAAGCAAAGTACCACGAGCGTAGTTGTGAAACACGCAATATTCACATGAATTCTCACAGTTTCAGAGGAACCTGAAGGCATTCTATGATCAGAGGTCCTCTTGCTTCCTGTGCTGGAGAAACTCAGGATCCATCCGTCCGCGTGGAGACAGCGGGAGACAGGGAGAACGAGGAAGGAGGAGCAAGAGAAGAACGGTAGGACGGGAGGTTCGCCTGGATCTGCTCCACAGAAGAAAGATGGTCTGTCTAGTCAGGCCTCCGTCACATTCCCTCCCCTCTCCGCACACTCACTCACACGCACACACACACAAAGACACACTCTGGGCACTGGTCAGGTGTGTGGCTATGTGGTGGGCTTGTCGGGCTTGCTGACAGGTTTCCCTCCGTTCATCACTGCTGGCTCACTTGTGCTTTTACTGGGAGGTACCGCCGCCTTGGGTACCGTCTCTCCAACATCATGCAACGATGGCTCTCTGTACATGGCGACTGGAGGAGCAGACCATAAGGGAAAAAGCAGAGAAACAATGGAAGAGCTGTTAAAAAGAATTTACCAGTCTACACTTACTTAAAACACATATGCATCTCAACAATTCATGCTGTTGCTTCCTTTTCAAGCTACAGTAAAGACATGCTGCATTTACAGGATGGAAAAGAGGCTGATACATTTTCTGGCTACGGGCTTCAGCTCCCATCCTGACTGGCTTCTGTCTCCATCAGGGCTGATTCTGAGTCTAGGCACATACTTTTCAACAAAACTGCCAAAAAGTGTCTCATTATCCACTCTACACCCACTGGACCACAGCTGTATTACTGCCGGTATTACTGTCTTGACAGGACACTTCAACTTGATTACAAGTTTGAATGATGAGAAGCAATCAGGCTGGTGGCTGACGAGAGTGTACACTCACAGAGCTTTCCTGCGTCCAACACTGTATGCTTACTGCAGCAAAATAGCAAATCAGCCAACAAATATAAAAATATTGAATATTTTTGTATTTCATGCAGTTGTACCATCATGGAATTATATTGCATAGTATGGGACATCTGTTTCATGTAACACGGACAGTCATGCCTCGTTGTTTTCAGTTGCTGATCCAAAACCACTCAGCTTTATTTATGTCTCCACCTAACTGTTGTTTCCTGTTTCCTGCTGCTGCAAGGTCTCTCGTTACAAGGTCTCTTGCAATGTTAACAGCTGAAAAACTGCCTCAGGTGCTTAAAAGAGAAGAAAATATGAGGAGGAAATGCTAATTATGCCCCTTGAGTCCCTCTAAATAAGTGAATACAAAACAAAACAAAGCTGTTAAGTGTGTTTTATCCTTTTTTTCACTTTATGAATGTGGGATTGGTAAACTATATTGCCCATATTCATTATAATGAAAGATTATGTTCCAGAAAATAGCTCTATGGCACACAGGAATAGGAAATATCAGGCTTTGGCTGCAGCAACATTAATCGATGAATTCATTTTACTGACTATGTTTACATGGGCTGCAATAATCAAACTACTGATCTTACTCTAACTGCTTGCCCGACCCATATCCCACCTCTGAGGGCCCTTGAGCAAGGCTCCTAACCCCAGTCACTGCAGTGGAGCTGCTCAGTGACTGCAGAAAAGCCTGTCACTGTACTGAGCAGCTTCCAGGTGTTAATGTGTGACTGTGTGAGTGTGATCAGGACGTCCCTGAAAGAGAGTTTGCTCTCAGTGGAACCCTCCCTGAATAAATAAAGATTTTTTAAAAAAACAAACAAAAAAAACTTCAAGCACAAGCTAGAGTATGCGTTGTCGAGCAGTTTGACTGCTGTAAAAACTCAGATTCGCAGCGATAGTGCAATTAAGGTGCATACACGTCTAAAACTGGAAGACTCCACATTCTGATTTGATTATTGCTTACTCTGACTATGACCTTATTCGGAGTAAAATAATCAGACAATGCTGTTTACGAGGCAGTGTTTTATTCTGAGTATTGTTTTAATTGGGTTAATCTCAGAATATTGGTGTCTATGTAAACATGGTGAGTGTTTGTTTTGGTGTTTTTCTTGGAATTTTTTGGTAAAAAGAGACAAACAACCTCACACATCATAGACTATCATGATACCTATCCTTAATTTAATTGAAAAATATAATAAAAAATGAGCCCTTTAAGTTATGAATGCCTACTAGAAGTTTCACAAAGCAGATGATTGGTCGATCATGAAAAACTCTAGTCAATAAATCCTTCATCTGTGGTTTTGATACAGTTTAATGCAGAGATAATGAAGTAGCCATGTATATGCAGCTGTAGGTGCAGTTGGTATTGTATGCCATGTGGAATGAACAGAATAATTAAGGAAAAATCAATGTATTTAGAGGTTTCACCAGCCTGCAAGAAATCATTTGTGTTGTAACTGCAATCAATTAATATTCCCAGCTCAGACAAGTTGCAGGTTTTGTCTAATCAGTTTGCAGCTCATTTTTTAACAGCCAATCAAGGACTTTGCTTCACTTTCACCTACTACCAGGTTGGTTCCTCCTTGTTTTATTTGAGAATTTTATGAGAAGAATTGATCATTGTTATTGATTTGGTACCCCTTGAGATTAATCGGCTTGTCAATATCTTTTGTGAATGGTTGTTGAATATTTAAATCCAGCAGTTGTGAATGCCTTACTGTGCTTACCTTCTAATGGCTTGGGCAGGAAGTGAGCAGCTGGTTTTGTTTTTTTCACTCGGTTCCCCTTCATGGCTTGGCCCTCTTTATTGAGCCCTAGGAACCAAGCTCTCCCCGACTCCTGTTGTCTGTACAACATAGACGAGTAGATCACATAGTAGTTCTCAAACACCGACTCTTTGAACTTGCACTCCGCTGTAAAAAGTTCCTGCAGAGAAAGAAACAAGCATCGGACAGACTGTAAGAACGGGTTCTTTTAAAACAAAAAAATACAGAGAAGATTTAATTTAATTTAAATATAAAAAGCATAGGACAATCCACTGGATTCAAATGAATAATTAATTGTTCACATTATACAGGAATGAAACATCTGTCATATTTAATAATTTATACTTTAACTTTTACAAAGGTCACAAAGACAATGGTGCCGAGAATCCACGCTCACAATGTATAGCATAATGTTATGGCAGGCACAGAAACTGCCGCGCCAGGTGAAATGGACTTCATACTTCCACCTGTCGTGAAAAAGATGAGCACTGCAGAGTCTATCAGGCTGTAATCAGGTCCAATTCAAGCCGAGTCTAATGACCTGCTCTGATGAAATGCAACTCTCATTCTTTCCTTGGCCTTAACCTTGACATCAGATGTAGGAGCACTCGTTTAGTCAATTAGCTCATGTTCCCAGCAGAAAGTATATATTGTGTGGCATTGACCTCAGCACTGGAAAAATCAGCACCTCCAACCTCACCACCCATCAAAGACACACAAACACACGCACACACACACACACACACTCACACACACTGAGTTCCTCAGTTTTTACTAAGTGGTAAAAACCAAAGGGAATCATTCTTCCCAAATCCTGCGTCTTCCATTAGCAATTTGTCTGTGACTGCTTCCTGAACTTTGTACGAATAATGATAGAACTAATCGAGTGACTCCTCCATCCTTTACACCTCAATCTGGCAATGACGAATGGACACAGAGGCACCGCATCTCTCTCAGCCGTTGCCCATTCATCTCCAACTAGAAGGGTAATAAAAAGCGTTTCCACATTGTCCGCTCTGCCCTGCTAAAAATAAAGGCATTCATCGGGGTGTATTAATCAAAGCGCACTCATCACTATGGAGAGTTTCACCACATCTGTTGTGGCCAGCTCACACTGAGCTGGTTCAAAGAACTACTGACAGCACATGTGAAAATCCTCTAATGCATGCCGGACTGAAGTGGTTTCAATGTCAGAGTCTAGACTCTTGAAGAACCAAAAATAAGTTTAATTCCTTTGTGACAAATAGGTGAAATTCAGACTGTGAAGGATGCTTTTGTTGTATGTAGGTCATCTGTCATGTTTCAGTATACTACAAATGAATTTCTGTGGTAAATTGGAACATACACAACTTATTAAACACATCTGACAAACATCTTTTGTAATTTTTATCTTTCTGTACATCTTTGATTCAGCTGTGTTTGAATAATATGGATACATTTTAGAGGATATTAATAAAAAATGGCCTCTTTGTTGATGCCTTAAAACTGATATCCCTTAACTGATCTGACTATATAACTGATTTACAATGTTTATATTTGCACATTGGAATTAAACACAAAGTCCAGCTAAAGTGAAGGAATGCCATTAGTTTTACAGGCATAGAATATTGACATAATAACAGGGTCTAATAGTACTCTTGTTAGATGTTGAACCATTTTACCAGATAAACAAAACAACCAACCTGGAGGTGGCATGAGATAAATAGTAGGGGATCCCCAACGTAAACAGGCTTATCAATCTGGCCGTGATGATTATCTGAACCAAATTTCATGGCAATACATCTGATAGCTGTCAAAATATTTTACAAAGGAACAGAAATGAAAACCTTAGGTTGGCAGACAAAAAAACCACTGACAACAGGAGTCAGTTGGATTCATCCTCTAGGCACCACGACTGTATGAAATTTTATGGTAAATGAGAAGAAGCGAGCTGCCGACTTTTTTAACCTTTAAAGCTGTATTAATTTTTAATGAGCGCTCTCAACAAGATCTCCATGTTCACCAGATTCTGATTTTATAGTTACTATAGTGAGGCTTTGTGAACTGAAGGTGCAGGGTGTAATTTATGGACTAAATGCTGAGTTTAGAACACAGGACACACCAAGCCATGATTACAGTGTAATTAGCCCTTTGGTGAATTACTCCTGTCAGAGCATATCCTCCAGACAGTATTCAGCGGAAAGCAGCACTGAGCATGAAGGAGCAGAGAGACACTTGGGATGACCATAATGATCCTGTGAAGCACCCGCCTGTATTTTAAGTGTCCTCTCTATCCTTGATTAAGGACTCGTGGGCATTTCTGAGTGGAAGGCACAAATGCATGATGCATAACAGCAGAGGGGCGTGCAACATGACGATATTAAAATGTGAATGATGAAAATGACTCAATAATCTTCCTTTATATGGATTCTAAGTATGAAGCTACATTGCACATCTTGTCAGCTGCAGCAAAGTTGTTTTCTCAGCCAAATCATAAATCACAGTATTCACTGGTCTGTTTCGTCTGTTTCCTCACTAGAGACAAACCAGGAAACCAATAATACCATAGGATTTCCCTCCCTCCCCTTTCATTTGACAACATAGTGGCATGTTTGCAACCAACATGGCGTGATCAAAAAAACCCCAAAACAAAACAATTGCAATGATAACGTTTGCATGATGGATGGCAACACAACACAACCAACCTTTTTAATCACCACAAGAGAAAAGACCTGAAACAGCATGAAGACCGTCACACAGCGAGGGAGCCCCACGAGAGTGCATCAGCTACAACCAAGCAGCCAGAGACAACAAGGCCATAATGAACAAATCCAGCAGAGGCATTTGAGAAAGGCACTCTGAGTCAAATCATGTACACAGTATTAATACATTTATATTTAGCATCGTTACATAATTGTGATTGGCACCAGAGCAAATGCTTAGCCTGGGCCCTCCCTCTCGTTTCAAACACAAATACACACTGAACATACAAAAATGTAATACACATGGTGAGAGTGGTAAATACAGCTATCACATTCATGTTGTAGATTTTTAAATGCTGCTATTAAACACAGGAAACATGGCCTACAAAACCTTTAATAAGTGAGTGGCAATAATTGCCACTCTTCATCAGCCTCTTAAAGGTCCTGGGCCCCATTGCACCGCACTGGTTGCACGTGCTAAATTTACGTCAGTATATATTTTAAAAAGGGAAATTAGTTTGGTTGTACTGCTCAATAACTTGTATAGTAGTCTCAAAAACCAACATGAACAGTAATCGTTACAAGATTTTAGATCTTGATCTTTTAAAAATTAAGACACATTTTTGCCAACCGCTACAGCAACACTGCACCGACAGTGAAAAACGGTCCAAACTGTCGGTGAAAGCACGGACAGGTCAGAAATATGTGTTGGGAAATCTTACATCCGGTTGTTGGCCTGTCTCGCCAGCGATTATATTACACAAGAGAATTAACTTCAGACTATTCTAGTGGTAAATGTAGGGATTAGGATCCAAACTATTAATTCTGCTTCCCTCACAGTGGCTGAGCGGAACAATCCGTTGATAGGCAGACACACTGCAATCAGAAGCAATAAAAACTGAGCCTCACATGATAAAACCCCGAGCGCGAGGCCGTCTGGCGTGTTTAATACCAAATAAATAAACAATCCCTCTGGTCGATGCACACTCGACCCCGTCGTTATTTACTTTATTGTGTGTCAGTGCCGAGCAGCAGTTTATCAAATGACTGCTGATTATGTCCACATTGTCTGTGTGCTGCCTGGACAGATGACAGAAAAATATCTCATACTTAAAACAGCCAAGACTCTAAAAACACTCACATGGGTGATTTCTAGCCAACAATAGAGAGTACATGTCTCCATTGCACCGCTTCATTTGTTAAAGCAAATGGCCTTTGTTCTTTGACAGAATGTTTAAACATGCTCCTTTCATGCTGAGGTAAACTCTGTTGCTGAGCCGATTAGAGAGCAAACAGTTCTACCTTCATGCTTCCCTGAGTTGCTTCAATTAGGTAATTCTACTGTTTCCTCGTCAGGTGAGCCGCAGTGTAGGTTGTTTGGCTGCTGCGACAAGACACAACATTTTGATGCCAGTCCAGGTTTCAGTCCAGCACTGATTACTTCAACAGCACACACAAAAAACAGCCTCGAGTCAAAGTAATCATACAAGCTGGTGCCAAGGCCGTAATTGTGGCTAATCAAACGCCTTCACATAGACGCACAAAAAAGTCTTTCTGTGTTTACAGAGGCAGAAAAAGTGGAGGTGGTTTGTTTGTGGAATGAACAAAAACGTAACACTGCCAGTCAGCGTAATCAGTTTGATTTGAAGATCAGAGCGGAGAAGGCTGTCGACTTCAGACACATTGTTGATTGCACTGCCACTGTATCAAATGTCGCTGACAAGCAAACGCTTTTATCATGTTCTTCCTTTGTACTGCAATAGTCACAGTCTAGTCATTTGTTCTCACTTGTGATCAATAATGCTTCACTTATGTGTCAGAGGTCGTTGATAACCTAAATTAGACAATAATTTCTTTAACAGCGGTTTCTCCTCAAATTTGCAATTTTATGATCAAATGGTAAATAACTGATAGAAATGTCACATACATGCTGATCTGCTGAATCTGATCTTTGTTTCAGTTGTGACGATAAATAATTATACCTTCATTGTAATGAAGCAATTATCTATAAAGTTTTAATGTTGTCAATAGGAGGAGCTTGTTACAGGATCATTTGGAAAAGGAAATCACAGCTACTACTACTACTACACTACTGTGTAGCACCTTTACATTTTGAGCTGTTTGCTGTATAATTCTCCCGGACATCAAACTAATATTTTGTAAAAAAAAAAAAAAAAAAAAAAAAAAAAATATGGGTGACATTGGAGAAAAGGAGAGTGAGATTTGGACACGCCACACACTTTCACACCACTGGCAAATCAAATCATTTTTGAGGCACCAAACGGTTGATTTTCTTCCCACTTGATCTCCCTGCCTGGCGCTCCACATCAGTGGCTCCCTGCTCTGAAAGGGATGGCCATAATTGACCTTGGCCACAGCCAGCGTGAGGGGCAAAAACTGCTCAGCCCCACATAATCAGTCCCAGTCACCGCAGAAAAAAGACGGCGACAGAAAATACGGAGGGATGAACAGTCAAATGAACGCACGGCAAAAAATCCACAGAGATTGACTGAGAGATAGAAAGGAGTGTGAATGAGGGGAAAAGAGGCAGATCCCAGGAGGAATACAGTTTCTGCAGAAAAACGAAACAATAAAGAAGAATAAATGAGAAAATAAAAGAAAGGAGGCAAATGGACGCAGACAGATGGAGAGAGTGGGAGTTTAAAATAAAAAGCACCAAAAAAGAGAAGAGTAGGCATTAAAAGAGGAGAGAGCAGAGAGGGTGACTCCGAAACAAACATCCTCTGGAAAAACTACAAAACGGGTCGTGATTGCCAAGCATGACTGCATAAAAGTAGGTGAGGGGAGGCTCATGAGGGGAGGGGGACACACATTAATATGCAGAGTGACTGCTCACTACCCCACTGTGGAAACGAAGAAATTGTTTATTAATGCTGCCAGCATAAAACCTATTAATCCATGGAAAAAGGTCAACCTCTAGAAGCTGAGCTGCATCCACAATGCTAAGCCACTCTCATATGTATAAGAGTCACGTCAACAGTGTGTGCAGACAATGGGGGCTTCAGGAGACCTGTCTGATTATCGAACCCAGAGGAGGAGGAAGGGGAGACAGGGACCAAATGAGCAGAGTCACCAGTAAACAGCTGCATGAATTGCGCCCACAGACAGTGGATTTACTTATTTATTCTTTTACCCTGAATGATATTTTACATGACTGGAGTTAGGTTTTTATCATTAACGAAAACTGTGTAAAAACTAGAATGGAAAACACATTTTTGTTACCTGAAATGAAAATAAAAACGAGGCTGTCCAAAAAAAAAAAAGACAACTAAGTAAAACTGCACTTTAAATCTAAAAAATTAACTAAAAAAAAAAAAAAATTTAAGGAAGTTTTCATTTTTTGTCCTGGTATTTTGGGTGGATATTTCATCTATCTGTCAAAGTCTACAGAATGTTCCTTCTTCCTTCACCCCCTGTGGCGTGCCAGGCTGCCAGTCGGTCCACGTCCCTCTCGTGGTAACATAAACCAACCTGGCTGATATCATGGTGGCAAGGGCTAAATTCAGGAGGAAGCAGCAAAGAGTAAAACTGCCACTAAAACTAATAAAAACAAAACAAAAACTAAGCAGTTAAAAAAAAAATTAACTGAACTAAACTATAAAACTTGCTTGAAAAACCAGTTAAAAATTAACTGAAATAAAAAAAAAAATAAAAGTTCAGATTAAATAAAATTAAAAACTGCTGAAAAATCCAAAACTATTATAACCTTGGACCTGAGGACCTGTGTGCTGATGAAACAGCAAGATTTTTACATAAAAACTACAAAGTTGCTTATATTTACAGGCGCATGACAATAAGTTGAACGTCTGAGAATACTTGCAATAAGAAACTCGAATTACAGGCCATATCCAGTATTCAACAGTTAAAAAAGACAGACAACAGATTTGAGTGTGACAGAATAAAGACAGCGCGGAAGTCTAATATGATTAAAGAGACTTCCTGGCTGAGCCTCAAAGACATATTGTCAAGGGAATATTTCTTGACTTTGCTTTTTGTCTTCAGTCAGATCTGCAGACAGCAAAAGTGTATGTTGTCATGCTTCGCAACACTGACTCAAGTGATGCATCAGACGCGAGTCATAACAAATTATTAGCTAAAACTGATGAGGACATCTGCAATTTAAGTGATGCAAATGACACCATGTTGCCTGAATGACTAGCAGAAAAGCAGATGTAAATTACGATTATTATTCATCGAGTCTTTGTTGGATATTTTGAGAATTCTAAACAAAAACTCCTGAGTTATTTGATGCTGTTACTGCTGACAAGACAAGCACTAATATTACAACAGAAGTGATGAATAAACAAAAAAATGCG
>JAQLOL010000005.1:6446047-6457448 GCA_029783665.1 Naso thynnoides | reverse complement strand
GGCTGATGGTGTTTTGGGCCGCTTTCTGATCTCAATAGCCTCCTTAATCCAGTGTTGGTGTTTATTGCCCTCCGATTCGATGATCTCTGCGTTGTTCCAGTCCATAATATGATTGTTCCTGCTGCAGTGATCTGATGTGGCTGATTTTAGGTTTTCTTGTTCTGCTTTTTCTTTTTGTGTTCTTGTGAGTCAGCCTGTCGTTGCTTTTTCTCATTCTTTTTGATGTTTTTTTTCCCCTCCTTGTAGGCGTGACGCACAGCTGATACTGACACGTCACAGCGACGTCAGATGACGCTTCTGAGTTTTGAGGAAGACTGCAGACGACAGTCGACACATGTCAAGGTAAATACATCTCCTACTCGTGTCTGATAAAAAGAAACAATATAATCATCTAAGAAAGAACACAGAATGAACTTGTTTGAGTTAAAGAGGGAAGGTGCTGTGTTGGACACTAACAGTAAGATCGACACCAACAAAAAGAAAAATACATCTCGCACGCTGCAGGGCTCCTATATTCCAGGGTTATTTAATACACCAAAGTGACGTTTCAAGCACACTTGCTCTGCATCAGACTCATAACACCAAAAATAAATTGCCAACCCTAGCTTTAATTGAGCCCAGCAGAGGAGAGTTGTCTGTGTATTTAGAGTTATGTCAGAGGTCGTAATGGATGATAATATTATGAAATAACGGTTGTCATTTTTAATAGAGTGCAGTGCATAATCTGGACGCTGAAAGATTACGTAAGTAGATATAACTATTACCGCTGGCATTATGAGCAATTAACCAGGTTATATCACATAGTCACTACCATGTGTGTAATGACAGATGCACATAAGCTGCATGTTGGAGCTACAGTGTAATGAGTCTAAAAACCGGAACAGCTCAATCTAAAAAAAACAGTTAGATAAAAGCTGTGTTTTCATCTAAGTGTCTGGTTTAATATGAAATGGGATTATGGGAATTTGGTTACAAAGAGTTCTGCTTTCTCTTTGGTCTCTTTAAAATTCAACTGTTGGGAGGCCATTTCACAGCAACCATCTTTTCTGAAACCCTGCTGACAAGCTGCCAGAGCACTCAGCCTGAGTGTGTGTGCACGAGGAGAAGACAGCAGAGGATTCCCCAACAGTCCGCCTCTAAAATGTGGCATGGCTACAGCTGGAAGACTGAGTGATTCAACCAGCAGAAGGAAACCAGGCAGCCTGCCTGTCAGCCTACCATTTTTGATCTGGGGAGTACTGTACTGAGTGTGGTCTAAACTTTATGCAGCTGATCAAAGGCTTACTGTAATAACTGAAGATCTTATCTTTTATTTATATATGTGTAATCTGTCAAATACTCAAACTGACCAAACACAATTTAAGGGTCAGAGTATCAGTAGTTCTTTGCAAGACTATCTTGGCTAGAAACAGCTACAAAATTGTTTATTCACAAATTTTAATCAGTTTCCTATTCTAATATTGCACCATTTTATTCCAAAAGGTTCACCAACTGAGTCTTTGAAAGTTGCACTGTCTGCATTTCTTTACAGAGGTCATTATAACGGATACACTGATAACATTTAGATATTTATTTTCTTAGAAATAATACATCCATTGAGATTTTTGAGAGGTGCAGAATGAAAGTATTGCTTTTGCCCTGAAAAATTATTTTAGTTGTTGATTAATTACTTAAAAAATCTTGTTAGGTCCAAATGATTGTTTTGTTTTACTGTTTAAAATGGCCAAACTCATGTGAGCCTATATATAACATACGCATGTATTTGTGTCATATGTGAACAAGATTCTCCGTAGTGATGGTTTGACGTTGTCTATAGGACCTTTAGCGCATATCAATCAGTTTTCTATTAGTTTGTTGACCTAATGCTTGCATAAAATGTGCAGTGTCGTGCAAGTTCACACTTTACAAGAGCAAGCTCACACAATTGAAACGGAACTAGTTTAAGCTCACAGTCCCAAAGATGAATTTGTTCATGTTCACTTGTTTTTATGAGCTGCTCAGAGCAATAATATTCCAGTAGAACCTCCTCCTATCCATCCCAAGCATGCAGTTATTGCCACGGCCCACTATAGAATTACAGAAATTACTTTTAACCTCTTAACATCCACCTTTGCTATGGGGCCTAGATGGAATACCCAAATTTAAAGGCTTAAAATGGAGAAAATATAACCCCAAAAACATAGGTATGAGAGTTAGGGGAGAATCTAGCTATAAAAATACATGGCATTTAATGAAATCTAAAAATTTATAGCATGTCCATATTGACTTAAATTTATACATTTAAATCAATATGCACAGTGCTAAGAACCACTTAAAACTTTTACGGCCCATCTACGGGCCATGAGAATGGCAACAGGTTAAAAGCCAAGAAAAAACAATATAAGAACATGTTTTGCCACTTAAACATTGTGCCAATGCGTCTTACGGTGCACAAAGTGAAAAAAAGAAAGTGCAGCACAGGTATACTGCAGATGCATGGACCTGTTATATAGTCTGCATGAACTAAATTATTATGTTACCTACCATGAGAGTTACCAGCACTCACTGACACACTCAGCAGCTGCAGATGGGTGTGTTCAGTTCATCGTTGACCAAAACCATGACTGATTTTAATGCATGGCACTCTTTAGCCATCCATACACAACACTTAAAATGTGACTTCATAACAACCAAATTAGCCAACAGCTTCATGTTTTTATTTTTTTCTTTAAGGTCCACTGTTGAAGATCTAGGTGGATCTATTAGCAGAGATGAAATATAATAATAATAATAATAATAATAATAATAATAATAATAATAATAATAATAATAAGTAGGCCTTTGTTTTTATTATAATCCCCTGAAAATAAGAAAAAATTCTTTTCCACTGCATTTAAATGAGCATTTTATATCAACAGAGGGAAAAGAATCCAGACCCCTGGTATTACTGCCTGTGCCACCTTTTCATAGGTCTTTGTTGGATGGGAGGTATTTGGCAGATATTTCCTTCATTTGTCTGCATGAAGGGGGAAGATGTGTGTGAGACTAACTGGACAAATGGTATTTAATACGACAATAAAGTCTGTGTGATGGGGTTGAAAAGTGCAGATATCCAATGGCTGCTTGTTTTTATCTGAAAACCACAAACACCTTTTCTCTGTGTGCGTGTGCATGTTTTCTAGTATTAATAGCTTTTCTGGTAGTATCGTGTGTGTGGGTGTATCGCACAATAACTCCCTCTAACCTTCGGCCTCTGCAGTGAAGCTGTGGTGTAAGTACAATAACTGCAAGATCGAACAGCACCTACAAGTCAGAGCTATTCTTACTGAAGGAGTAAGAAACTGTTTCCATATTGAATAAATGAACACACACAACTGTCTACCTGGAAAATAAAATAATTCACAGTTTTGAATAGCACACACACACACACGTCCATGAACCTGCAGTCTGTAGTGCTCTGGCAGTAGCTGTTGCGTTGCCTGACTCAAACTATGAAGAACCACATAGTGACAGTGGAGAGGATTAGCTCAGATTTAAGAGAATGAATTTCCATGATTTACAACCTTTCTGTAAGAGCTCTCACAGTATTGATTTTTACAACTGCGAGGGTGAAGCTTGATAAAATGTTACTTTCATTTCATGGTTGGAAACAGAAAAGGAAGACAGATTCGTGTGGAGGAAAGAGAGGAGTGTAGCTATTACACCTGCAGGCAGGCAGAACATCGAGGGCTTTTTTGTCGCAGCATCCCTCATGCACACACACACACGCACACGCACAAACACACTTTGATCTGGCTACAGAGAACAGCTTGAACAAGACTTGAACCTGCAACCCCATGGGCATGACACAGCAGTCCTTCTGATGTTTGAACCATGATTTTAAAAAGCCAAAAAGCCATAACCCTCCAGATATTCTCTTTATAAATCATTGCTTGATGCTAAATAGTACCAAGGATAAGCCAGCACCAGTGGACAATACAGTACTGTGACTTTCCTCAGCAACAGTACTTCACGAAAGTTCTTTAGACTTAGCCACCTAAACTTGACACGTCGGTCAAAATGTTGGTAGCATCTAGAACATCCAACACACTAGTTTAGCATGTTTCCAGGCATGGAGACATGTTTTAATGTAGGCCTAGTTTATAGTAAATGATGTCCATCTGTAGCAAAGATACCACATAATATACTTTAAGCAACAGTAGAGACAAAAATGGGGGGAAAATACAAATGAGGTGCTGATTATGCACCAAAACCCCTCAAGATAAGGCGATGTAAAGATCTTCTCTGTGGCTTAAATTCTAGAGAAACAAGAGTGAGTCTACATGCTAGTGGCTGTGTGAGGATGTAGGCTACCTAGGCAGGGCTGAGCTAAGGCCAGAACACAAACAAAGTCAAAGGGCTAATTTAGCATGTTGAAGTTTCCTTTATGCTTAGTTTAGTGTGATAGCATGCTAAAATCCGCCTATTAGGTAAGGTAGGCCTACCACTTAAGCTGGCAGGACTGTCAATGCTTTTGAAAGTATTTAGTCATTAACCAGACCACCAGTATTAGAAGTAAAATTCTGAGATGTTGGCATTAGAGAAGAAGTTAGGACTGACATAATTTTGTTGACCAGCCCTGGAGTTACCATTGTACAGGTTTTGTTTTCGGTTATTGCAGCAAATAAGCTCTGTGGTGAACAAAAGTTTAGAACATGTCTACATATTTTGTTCAACCACATCTCAAATGAACATTATCATGATTGTTGAAGCCTAAATGTAACTGCCAGAAGTAAAAAGCCAAATTTAGGCTATAAACCAACTACAATACAGTTGCACGATGTCAACTATCCAACACTAAGCTTGCTCCTACACTAGATACACATTACAACTTGATGAGTAAACAAGTTGGAAGAATTTCTGTTAGAGCATGATTAGAAACACAATAAGGCCTTAAAGGGGTGACAAGTAAGGACATTATAGTTAATTAGACAGTGTTCCGCATGATGATGTGTAATGCTTAATTTAGCCACAAAACCCCATTTTTAAAAGATGTTTAAAAGCTTCAAAATCACGAATGGGGTATTTAGCCTACTGTTGCATTACATGTTGTAGAACAAAAGTAATATAAGTCTCTTAAACTTGTGTTAGCCACACACCTACTGTAGGCATTTGACCAACTTCAGAAAACCCATAAAGACTTAGAGAATGAAGAAATGTAACAAGAACTTGTTTCCTGTCTGCACTTGAAATAAAAAAGTGTGAACCTCATAGTGATGCTCGATCATGCCAGGAGATATTAGTTATGCCCTAGGAATCAATGTTTGCACAAAATATAAAAATATTGATATATTTTATGAAATAAGTAAAAATAATTGCACCTCTTATTTTTGTACCACCTAATACTTGGTAACATTTAAAAAATAATACTGGCAAATTCTCCAAATATTTGCAAAATTAAAGTAAAACTCACTTTCACTTCGGTTGAGATCTTACCACATAGCCTAAAGCATAATTCCCATAAGAATGTACAGACTCTGGACTGACTGAAAATTAACATGTCTAAACTGTGACATAACACACTTAGCCTTACAAAAGAGGAAGCTAAGAGGACTGTTGAGGGCATGATCTGACGTGAGACTGCATGTGATGCACATTCTATCACTGTTTGGATACTGAGTTCTTAAAGGACTACTTGTTGCTCTTCAAGGCCTTGTCTCTTTACTGCTCATTTGCACATTACAGAGCTCTTGAGGCAACAAGCACAAGTGTGCCATTTGTATTTGCATGGTGCTTGACATTTACACACTGGGAAAGCAATTAGGCCAGAACTAGGGTCATTAATACAGTAAACAGGCTAGATGTGTTTGCTCTGAAAGCTACTGCAATATGTATTCATGGAGAAATGACAATGAAGCCATCTGTATAGCTACATACTAGCGTATCCTCTGTGGGTCTCACTGAATTGCCTGTCTCTTGCGCCTACTCTTCTTCTGTTTCTCCTTTTTTTTCTGCTGCTCAGCAGTATAAATACACACACACACACACACACACTCAAACACAACAAAAAAAGGGCACAACAAAATTGTGTCTTTGTTTACAGCCAGCGGCTTGAATCTAAGCAGCATAAAGGCCCGCTGTTTGAACACGCATTTTTCAAACTGTCTCCAAGGAAAACAAGAGAATACATACAATAGGACTAGAAACAAGGAGATATTATTCACAAAGTGCTCGGCATGACAAATGTTGCTGACAGTCGATATCAATTCAAAGTAAAAGAGACAGGTAGGATCATAGGTTATCAAAACAACAACTGAGTGACACTAATTGCTGACATTGAGATTGCTGACTTCTTTAAATAGTTCACAATCATAAGGGTAAATGGAAAAGATTACAGGCATCATGGATGATTTATGCTGGCAAAGCCACGTGAAAATATATCCGAACAAGCAAATAAACAATCAAAAACAAAAGCATGCAGCACTGGTCATGAAGTGATAATGGCTGTGGGTCACATCTCAAGCAGCAATGATGACGATATGTTTTGGGGCTTAGCAACAAGATTAAGATGGTTCCCTCAAAGTATTAAGACTGTGTAGTAAGAGATGTGCAACATTTACGCAAACAAGAAGCATCCCAAGCAAGGTCAGAGAATGCAAACTACAAGTGCAAACTTATGACTGTTGCAGTATCGATTGTAGTTACTTCCTCAGATGGTTCAGAGAGTGACAAAGGAAGCAGGTGGAGAAACAACAGGTAACTGAACTTTTACTTGAGAAGTAAGTTATACTTGATGAACGTATACAGATAACAGAAAATATGAGATTTGGAATCTTTGGTATCAAACATTTTTGTGCAGACAACATGAAGCAGTCCAAGTATGCAGGAAGTCTAAAATGAGCAACCACAGGGGGATCTATTGACAGAATATGGCAGATATTGAACGTAATACTCATGATTATATTTTCATTACTGTATAATCACCTGGAAATATGAATTGTGTTTTCATTAATGAGCCCTTTGCATCTCCATTTGCACTAAGTTTACACATTAAAGGGACATGTCAGTATTTTTGAAGAGGGGTTGTATGAGGTAATTATGTGTAGTCAGTCCATTACCTTCTGCTGATGGCAATCAATGTTGTAACTTTTAGAAGAACGGGGGAGAAATCACGGCACCAAAAGTCAGCATCACACTGCTGCAGACGGGGTCAGCAGATAAATGGTTCTAAGCCACATATATAAACATTTACCTAAGAAATCAATAATCTTTCAATTGTACTTGAAATTCAGGATTTTTTCACCACTCTAGTTTGCTGCCAGACAGTTGTTCATTTTGGCATTACATTTTTTCAACCATAGTCCCTCTGTATATTAGTGCGCCCACTTGTGCCAGCCTCTGCCACGCACTGGATCACTCTGCAAATTAGCTGAAAAATAATGAAAAACAAACAGCTGTCTGACGGCAAAGTACAGCGGTAAAACACAATCCTAAATTTCAAGTTTCACAGCCAATGTGGATTCTCTTGGAATTGAAGCATGAGTGGAGGAATATTCAGATGGTTGCAATCTGCAATCTCACAGCTAGATGCCACTAAATTCTACACACTGAACCTTTAAAATCATAATCAGAGACAGGAGATGAGATCATTAACATTTCTAGAGTCCTTCCTTTTGACAGCCAGGAAGAATATAAATATTAGTACTCTGCAATAATACCAGGCTTACTTTAACCTTGTATAATAATATTCCTGTGCATATTTGTAAAACGCTGCTGGTTTTGTTACATGGTGTGTTTTTGTGCCACTCAGAATGGTGTATGCTTTTAGCTGAAGGAGCAGCAGACAAATGGGGGCAACAAGCTGTGGTTCCCTGCATGCTACACTGATTATATTGACCACAGCAGGGCTTTCCCCGCAAAACACACTACAGAGTCCTCTCTCTCTTTTTCTCTCCAAACTCACTCTCTGCCAGCCAGTTGTTACAGTATTTGTATAACTTCCAGTCCTCTGCGTTCCCATTATCGTCAGCATCACATAATTTGTAGCTATCTCTGCAGCATCCATACCATGCAGACTAGCTACTATCTGTGTGTTTTTGGCTACTCCATTTTCATAGAGATGTACGGATTATCTCAGATGCATGAGGGAGATTCAGCGTAAGCTCTCGCTGACAGATCAATAGTTGGCTGCTGGCCACCACAGCAGAAAGTGAGCCCACTCGAGGAGGAGAAATACAGCCGGAACATGCTTCTATGAAGACACATAAACAACTTTAAAGATGCAGAGAAGAGATTTCTGGGAAGGTAGAAGCTTGCGCAGGCTCTCAAAGGTTTGCACTTTTTTTTTTTTTCAGAATTGTGCAACTGTAGCATCCAACTCTGGCTGGGTGATCAGGCCACCACTAAAGCAAAGCTGTCAAACAAAAAGGTGTTTGCTGGGAGAACTGACTGTTGGTTTATAGATATGTATAAGAAAATCAATTACTATCAGTTACTTTAAAAAAAAGTTGGTTAAAAATTACATTTACATAAATACGATTATAATCAGTTAGTAACCAAAAGCCTATGTGACACTGATAATGAAGCATGCCAAAGGCAGTAGGACTTAAATGCTCTTCCTGAATTGATTCTAAGCTGCATATACTAAAAATATATACATACAGGTGACAAATGAAAGGAAAAACGTGACACGTTAGTGGAGAAACAGACAATGACAATGGCCTTCCTCACTGGGAATAAGGGATCACTGCAGACCATCTCCAATCATAGACATTACATTATGACTCTATCTGGCCTGTCTGCCACTCTGACTCTCTCTCTTCTCTTTCTCCTTCTGTCTCTATCTTATTTGTATTTCTTCTTCACCCAACCGGTCAAGGCAGATGGCCGCTCTCCAAAGCCGGGGTCTGCCCGGAGTTTCTTCCCACGAGGGAGTTTTTCCCTGCCGCCGTCGCGTATGCTTGCATATGCTTGCATATGCTTGCTTTGGAAGGTTCTGTTGGTTTCGCTTTCTGTGAAAGCACTTTGAAATGTTTGTAGATGTGATTAAGCGCTTTACAAATAAAGATTGATTGATTGATTGATTAATTGTTTGATGAGTATGATAATGATGTGATTCGTATTTGATGTTTCTGCAATCACAGGTCTTTATCCAGTTCAAAAACTTTGGAAGATTTTGAAGTGTTCGAAAACACTCTTCACCACCATCATCAAAATACCAAATAAGGTAATATCTCTTGGAAAAGTGGCGTTTGATCCTTCCAGTGAAGTTTCAGAGACCAAGGTGCATCAAAGCCTCTCTGGCAGCTCACTATGCTTTAATTTGTCACTTGCCTGTAAATATTCATTATATCCACTAGGACTGCTGACAGAAACTATGCAGAGTCTCTAAAATTAATTTGCAGGATGCTACCCTGATGCTAAAAGGGTAGCATGATAACGAAACATCTGATTTATAATGTAAAAAGCCACCCAGCTACTTTTCAGTACAAGACTTGCCATATTAGTAGTGATGTTCTGGACTGTTCTGTGATATTCCTCCCGGCCAGCATTCAGTCACTTTACTGCTATATCATAAATATGTGTCATGTAAGCCACTGATGAGGAAAACAGCTGCACTTGTCCACTCTTAATTGCCATAAATAAACAGGGGAATAACAGAGCCAATGAAGAACAGAGGGAGATGTGATATTAATAGACCTTAAGCTGGTGACCTGGAAAGAGATAGAGGACAAATCGGCTGTGTTGTTTATTTAAGATTTATTGTGCAGAGAGGCATAATCCTCAAAGGTAGAGCCAAACACACTGCGGGAGACTCCCTGTTTTATTGTATGCTGGGTAACTCACAGCTCCGACTAGAGCTCCACAGAGCATTTAGACCAGGCATGATCATGCAAAGACAGACAGTATCTGGCACATAATGTGCATTTTACAGCCCCTAAGATTTTATAATGAGTCAAGAGGGTCCATCCATTAGAAAGCCATCAATAACAACAGTGATAATAAATGCTGGAGGACTGGTCTGTCTATTCTTAGCTCCACTTGGCCCAGACCAGCAGTTCACCAGTTCAGCTTTGACGCCTACCTCCGACCTTGTTGTTCATTAATGCATGAAGCTGCTCTCCCTCCAGCCCTTATGACCACCACCCTTCCTGACACTGACACTGCATTAAAGGCTGCAGAGAGCAACGCTTTGGAGATAATGAGGCTCCCCCCTTCTCAGCTCCGAGCCTCACACTACTCTGTAGGCACAATCATCTGAGAAATTACTATATGTACCTGAGTTCTGTGGGAATGTGAGCAGATTATCGTCAGCACCCCTCTCTGCCTCGTCTTATGTGTGAATGTTTTCATGCACTTAAAGACATAAACAGGAACCTTTCAGAAGCAGCATTTGTGACACTGAAGAACACTGAATGATGATGCAAGCAATGCTTGTTTTCTTTCAAATTAATAATAAGACTTTTAAAGTAAAGTTTTGGCTACTCATTTTTCCTTTCTAACAAACAGTGACTTTTTTCACATTAATGAAAAGTTTGCATTTAGGGATATCTGTATATACCAATATTGACAATAACTTTGATGTTCAAAACTGAAATTGTGAAAGTGTGTTTACAACAACTTGTGATGCAGCACACTCCATTAACATTACATTATGTTACTTGCCCACCGGTGCCGCAATGTAATTTTGCCTTCATAAAATAAAATAAAACTGCCAGACAGCAGCTGAGGGGCTGTACAGAGACGTTAGAGACACGGTGACATTTCACTCATAATCTGATGAGAGTAAGGAGAGTTGTGTGGTCGGAGGATGTGGAGGATTACTTATCAACGAAAAACGTAAAAGCACGTACTTCATAGTACTTAGAATGCTAATAGTGAACTTAAAAACTTGACAGAAAGATAAGTAACATTAACATAAGGTTGTCACCTGGCATTCATCTAAAATGGTCCGTTCTTGTTCCTTTACTTTCACAAGTGATATAAAACTACTCCCAGATATATTTCAAATTGATCCAGTGTCAATAAATGCTTAAAATAACCACTGTTTTGCTCTACAAACATATTTAGCAGTTAGCTAGCCAAGTTAGCTTACAGTAATAGTTACTGTGTGAGCGCCATGCTGGCTCTGAAAGCTCAACAGACATAGCAACAGTAACTAAAGGGGGCGTGATTTAAGGAAGGCTCACTCTGTAGATTTTAAAGGAGAACTCCGGCCATTTTTAACCCTTTCCTCGTTTTCCTGAGGGTCACCCAGTGTTGGGGGTAGCGAAAAACGCGACTAAAAATGGTGCAACCAAACTGGAGTTATCCCTTGGCTACCGGAGCTATAACGCTAACTAGGGGGGCAAGCTTTTCAACCGTAATGCGCCTCTAAACACACTCAGAAAACCAATCCAAGACCTGTGGTACATTAGTTGGGTCCTTACGAGACACCACCGTG
>JAQLOL010000005.1:6428787-6445947 GCA_029783665.1 Naso thynnoides | reverse complement strand
TCAAGCAAGTCGTGTCACACAAAATTCTGTTCTACTGGTTTCCTCATGTAAGTAGACAGTGATCATGAAAAGGTTGAATTTTAAATCATAATTCAAAATTTCTCACCTCCTTCTTCCTCTCTAACTTTAAATAAATACCTGCTTCTGTATCTGCCGTCACACAGCACGATAGTTTTTTTTTCCAACAGTGTGAGAAGTTTGAAAAAGGTTCATTCTGTCTACTTAGATTATACAGACGTGAGTGTTTCTTTTGTTCAGACAGATAGGTTTAAGGAGATGTTTCTTTACCCTGACATGTTTCGACTGACGACTGCAGTCTTCCTCAGAAGCGTCATCTGACGTTGCGTTGTGACGTGTCTTTATCAGCTGGTGTTTCTCTGAGGGCAGCAGGGGGCGTGTCTGGCCTGGCAGATCGGTCAGATCGCTCAGCCGTCACGCCCTCAGGGAAACACCAGCTGATAAAGACAATTCACAACGCAACGTCAGATGACGCTTCTGAGGAAGACTGCAGCTGTCAGTCGAAACATGTCAGGGTAAAGAAACATCTCCTTAAACCTATCTGTCTGAACAAAAAAAACACTCACTTCTAAACAGTGTGAGAAGTTTAACGATGTCCGCAACATCTGCTCAGTCGGTCTGTGTGTCCGTCTCACGTGCGTTACGTCTGACTCCAGCTCAGTAGAAGCTGCAGCAACTGTTGTTTGCTGCCAGTACCGCTGCCAGGGCTCGTTTACGGTGTGTTTTAGCGGGGGTTTCTATGGAAACTGGCATCCAAGAGAGAGGGCGCCATTCACAAATGCCAGAATGAAAGCATTCACAATTACGTTCATCAAGCGGGAATACAGTATGTTCAGTTCACGTTCACCCAAAATATAAATGAGTTCATGAACGATCGTTCATCTAACGCGTTCAGGCACAACACTGATTAACAGAGAGTGCACCTATTTTCTACAAATCAAATTTGACCACGTGTTTACTTAAGTAGATTTTAGATTGCATTTTTGAACCCCATTCACTGCCATTCACATTGAAACTGGGTGTAGAAACACGGACACATGAAAGTTGCTAGGTAGAGGTAATTCACCCTTCTAAAGAGAACGTCTGCATTCATTTGGTCAAAAACAGAGAGTAAGGAGAGGCAGGGGCTGTTGAGACAAAAGTTATTATGCCTGGAAAAGAAGCTCCTTACAAGTGCTGCCTGCCTAGCTCAAATATTAGCGTGAAGGAGGATTTTCACACAGATGTTATTTTAAATAAAGTCACATTTTCAGGTACTTTCTACAATGTTTACTGAATATGAACAAAATGTAAACAACCATGATATGTTATAGATAAAGCTATTGGGGGTTTATGTAACTGATGTGACACATGACATGTATTAAAGCTGGTATGGTCCTTTAAAGGTCAGCACTGTCAAGACAGTATGCTGTTAGGTTAGTGGGGTGAATTTGGAGGTCAGAGTTCATAAGTTCAGTGTTATTCTAGCAAATAGTGCAGATTCACCATCCTGATTGCCACAGTTCCACTTACTGAAGTCACTTCTACATTACTGCTGAGAAAGGGATGAATCATGTGTTTACTTAATTAGCAATATTAACTGTAAAAATACAAGGAAGTCATAATACAGTGAATAAAGAACTTAAAACATAAATCTGGACGTGCATGCACCCAAAATCGGTCTTCTTAAATTTTCTGATCTTCTGTGACGTCGCACTGAAAGGTCATTTTAATATCAGGTGGAATTCTCCTCCTATGAAATGCCATGTCTTTGCAATACAGCTGCGGATGGGAGCAAAGGGCACCTATGGGAGGGTGTCCCACATAGGCAGAACATCTGAGAGCAGCATTAGACAAACGGCCTAAGAGATTGAAAGATGAATAAGAATGCTGGTGGGAAAATATCAAATACCCAAGTTCAGGGGAGCTGTAGCTTGAGCCTTCTCGAAGGACTCCCTTGGTTTCACACCACTGACTCCTGAATAAGTGGCTCTTTTTTATTCTTCCCTGCACACAGTTGCCAAGCACATTCATTTTTCTACTGATACAAAGTGAAGGGAGCCCTCGCATTAAACTTGGCACTTTTATACATTCTGAATTGGACTGTACAGGAAACAGATTCCCTCAGTCTCCAGTGTTCATACGGCTGATGATACAGCCTCTAACAAGTGAAGCTAAAGCCACCGCACTGCTCCAGATTGGTCCTCTCAAGGATTTCATTTCTAAAAGGACCACTCAAGCGATGTGGCAAGTCAATTTGACAATCATGAAAGGTAGAACTAAGAAGTGCAGACGCCTGATAAAGACAGCCTGCACTGAGAGACTCCAGTGGAGTGAGGGAACAGGGAACCAGCTCTAAAGAAAACCAGCCAACCATGAAATGCCCAACGTTTACACTCCAGAGATGGTAAGAGACTGTATTACAGAAAAACAACAAAATCAGCACAAGGGAGTTGCATTCTTTGGCATCATCATTTCATCATGTTTCACAAAACCATACAATTCAACAATTTCTTGTTTGCTTTTAGGGATTTAGTATCACCGTCCTAACAGAATAATAAGGTTTTATGTTTTATCTCATATGAATTTGTCTGTTTCTTTATTTGTATTTGTATTTGTTTAATTACAGTTATCTAGAGACTAACAAAAGTCCGGCTTCCTCTACCTTCTAAAACAAGCAGGGAGAATTCCTTTCCTTTTATTACATTTCAGAAGAAATGCCTGATCCAGGGAGCAGCCTGGGGGAAAAATTAGCTGGGAGTTTATTGGCTCAGATACAAAAGGAGCAGATTAAAAAGGGGAGAGATGATTGAACTCTCCTTTTTTTCCGTGGTGTGTCCTTTGTGCTGGGCTGCACAGTCACTTTGATGCTATCTCTGTCATTCGAGCCATGTGCCGGGCCTTGGGTTCCTCGCACAAAAGAATATGATGCACTACCAGAGGCCTTGAATGGGCTTTCCATCTATTTTCTGAAGGAGTGGGATTCTCCTTTTGATTCATTTTGTCTGTTTAAAAGCTGAATGTAATTCATTATCAAAGTACGTCATCATAGTTAAAGCCTTAGTAATATATTAAATCATGTGAAAGAATAACAACTGACCAAGCGAGTTCCAGTTCATAAAAATGAAGAGACTCTGGGGAAATGAAATCATATTGAAAAGAATACTTCTTTTAGTAAAAGTTGGATATTTTTTGCAGATTTTCCCTATATATTGTGTACACAGACCCAGTCCAAATCAACATATTCTTCATCATTGATTTAACCTTCAAAGTACTCTTTGAACATGTGAGTGTATCACAATAAAATACCCTTAATTGGTAGAAAAGGTCGACTGCCAGATCCGCGCCTGCCAAAGTACAGAGTGATAATGGGAGGAATGGTTGTACCTTGCTTACAGAGGAGGAAAGAAGAGGCAGAAAGAAGGGGGAGGAGGAGGTGGAGGAGGATGAAGAACATCTTACAAGGCTGCCATTACCAGAGTAATTCACACACTGAGACCTTTGAGTGGGCGGTTGTATAGTCAAGGTCTGATCAGAACCTCCATTAGCACGGAAATAAGCTGCAAATGGAGCAGCGGAGTTGTGTGAAGAGAGGAGCTGGAGGAACACATCACCCTGACCTGGCTCAACCGAACCCACTTCAAAGCATTTCTGTCTGTAAACTAAACATGTCCAGCTGCTGGTGGACAAAATAACAAAAACACTTGATGGTAAAGGGTTTCTGGAGAAACAAGATCAGTCATGAACACTGCAGCAAAAACAGGGCTATAGCTTGAATGCCAATTAGCAGCATGTGAAGCAATCAACACTGTGATGTAAATCTCATAGTAATGATTATTGTCAGCATAGTAGAGAGAGGCTACACCATAGGTGATGAACCTCCAGGTGACAAAAACACTTTAGAATTACTGAATGTGACTGGTGGATCAGCACAATCGTAAGACAACATATGTCAAACATGCAGTTGATCACAAGATGAAGACACATTTGAAATGTCAACAATATGTTAAGAATATTAAGTGGCATGTCACAGAATTTAACCTGGCTGTGTGCTAATTCTTAATCATTCACTTCAGCCTTAAGGTCTTTTATTTAACAGAGTTTATTAGATGATTTGTCTGCTCTTTGTACTGTGTTTCACTTTGAAATTTATGTCTTAAATAGTTTTAGCTGTTTATGCATGCACTGGGTATCATATTACAGATTGTAAATGAATAACCTGAACTAATTCTTGAGAGAAAGCACTGAGCCATACACATTAACACACACACACACACCCACACACACAGAGTACACTGTATACATAACATTCCAGAGCCCGATACCTTTTTAACACTTTTGAAATACATGTTTATGTTGTAATGGCAGTATTCTCAATTTTACGGTGACTCTATTTGTTTTAATTGGTCTATGAAGCAGCCGGGTTGATGTAAATGAATGAATGAATAAATAAAAGACTTCTTGCTTCAAGTGAATGTGTCCATAAAAGTGAATAGTCGGGTATGAAAATTAACATAACATTTTGAAATTCTTAATTCCTAGTATGCTGCACTCTCACACGCTGTAATGTGTGTCTAAAAAGGAATAAAAAAAGATTGTATGCAATCAACAAATTGTGCAAATTATGCAATCTTGTGTGTTATCCACCTCTGCACTGGCACAATATATTAATTCATAACCCCCATTGTGCAGTTCCTTGAAAAAATCCAAGGGATTGCAGGTCAATCCTCCTCAAATAAATTTCTTTTCACAGCTTAACTCAAGCAGTGATTAAGTATTATAGAATTCCAATGGAATACCGGCGCATTGTACAGTTAGAGAAGAAGCCCGCCCCTCTAAACCTCCAAGGTAATGAATGAAGAATAAGATGGCAATTCCTGCTCTGCGCTCTGAGGATTAGGAACATGAGGACAGCAGAGGGAAGGAGGGACAGTGATTCTGATGGATACTACTGTCTGAGAGAGAAGCACTACTCTCAATGCTCTTTCAACTGATTGATTTGAATGACTGGGAGCCGACAGAGTGGAGGAGTGAGACAAGAAGCACTATCTGTGCTGGGCGAGGTCTTATCACACCCCTTGGCTGTCTAGCCCGCAGAGGACCTTGTTTATTTTATAGAGAGGCAGTCAATAACAGCAGCTGGGTGCAAAGTGAAAAAGAATGGCTGCTCCTCTGATGTCCTAACTCAGGTCAAAAATATTTTCAATAGATGGTTTATATTATCCTTAACATGCATAGGTTTACATTTTTTTATACAGGTTCACAGACCAAAAGGCTGTAACTTTGTATGAACTGTGCAAAAGCATGTAAACACATCCAACAGGAGACTGTGAAATATGTATCCCTCCTGAATAATACCACCTGATGTAACTTTTTTTTGTAAGCAAAGAACAAAACTCTTGACACATTCACCCAGATAAATAGAAACTGGGTGCATGAAGTTTCTGCTTACAATTGGATACCTGAGCTTTGGTGAAATGAAGTCATCCTGTTGCAAATGTAGTAAATATCTGAGGCATGTTCACGGCCCCTTAAAGGTAATAATTAGCATTATAATTTACCTTTACCTCCATCTACTGCAGATTTGAATCTGTACTTTTTAAAGGTAAAACTTGCCTAGAAGAGATACAACATGCCTCAAATTAGGATATGTTACATTTTTTTAGCTTAATTAATTAATAATTAATTATGACATTGTGTAAAGCAGTTTTTTTGCATACATGTACTGAATGTTTAAATCATCAAGGCCATTTTCAAAACACACTCAATAGGATTAGAAACGAGAGGAGAGGAGAGGATGTAAATGATAGAATAGAATAGAACAGAATGTGTTGAGTAGACTCAAATAGAATAGGATGCAATTGAAAAGAATAGAAAATGGAATACAATAGAATGTGATATAATAGAATGTGTCAAAATGGAATAGAATGTGATAGAATAGAACAGAAAAGAATAGAATAGAATAGAATAGAATAGAATAATGTGATTGAATGAAATAGAATGTGATTGAATAGAATAGAATGTAAATTAGTTTAAAAAAGAAAAGAATAGTATGATTCCTTAGAAAAATAGAGATAGAGTAGAATAGAATAGAATAGTGTGCTTACTGATGTGTACAGATGGCCCTCCCCATTCATGGCGATGTATAACCCTGTCTTCACAGACTGAATGGCGACAACTCTGAGGCCCACAGGAATAAGGTTGAACAAAGCTGGAAAACACATATGAACAGGCAATACATGTATGTATAAAAATATTACCAAACATTAGTACTATAAATGTAAATAAACAATTAAGTAAACATTGAAAAATAAAAAAAGATAATTGCAATTCATCATCCAAATGCAAGATGCCTATCATTAATGCTTTACAAAGCACGGGTAATAAAATTTGCTAGCTGTTGCATTTAGGTAATCTCTGAAGATGAATTGCAGCATGGCCTAGCATAGCCACGGCCACCCAGGGCTACCTGAGAAGTAGCTGTAATTGGGGCCACCACTGGTGCGTGGCAGATCTAATAGCCCTTTTGTTGTTGTAGCAGACTCCTTGGGCCTGGCAGGTAATAGCTTTTGTTTGTACTGGTAGGAAACAACAGCACTGGCCTGGCTGTGACATTAAGTGTGTGTATATGGGAGACTTAAAAGCATGTAATGACCTTGACCGACCCTATAAGTAATTGGTATTGGCAGGTTTGGAGCATGGAAAAGGCGGAGAAAAATACTTTGTGATCATTAGTTTCTGGTGGCTGTGGGCCAATTGGGAAAATGTAAATTTTAATGTGGAGGAGTCTGTGTCAAAACTTGAATTGATCTAGGACTTTTAATGATGCATCCCCTGTGCACACCATATGCATTCCACACTGTCCCAATAAGTTAACTTAGCATATCAGATCTGACATGTGCCACATCTCTTCATGCTGACAGGAGTACGTGACACAATGTAGAGTGTCAGGCCAGAGTTAGTACCAAGCACTGGAATCAAATTAACCGTTAGCCTGGAGCACTAGAGGAGCAGCGCCAGATCAAGCTAATAATACCCCTTTCTCCCTGTTAAGCCTACTGTTTCCTGGTCCACTTTCTCACTCACGGAGGAGGATAAATCTGTGTGATCCTATAGCTGCTGCCATTGGAGCAGACAGTTTTGTGCCAAAGACTGAAAAATGAGGGAAGACACTAGTCTGAAGGTTAGAGAAGCATGACTGGAAGGTCACTAGTTTATTTCTGCATCTGAGGGATGAATCTACCAGGAAGTGACTAAAGCATTTCCTAAAAAAACAAACTTTGCACTAAAGGAACCTATACAGGTTTAAACACCACTGACATGATAGATCTCAACTGTACTTAACTACAGCCATTGATTTACTGTATTTTACAGTGACACCTATCAAATGTTTGATGTAGAAGGCCGACGGACACTGTCAAGGTACTCACAGGAATTACTGCTGTCATCCTTAGTCCCATCAAGAGAGCCATCGGGGTTCATTTGCAAGTAGTATCCCTGCCTGCAATATAACCTGGTCACTATACCCTTGAGCTGGGGATCTGCAGGAGAGAAAGAGGGAGAGAGAACAGGGGGAAACATCAGCAATTAGCAAAGGAAATGTGTTATAGGGATTGCAACCGCAGATCAAACAAGCTTCTGAATATATCATTTTTGATGTTACACAAATATATTTTAACTAGCTGTCTCCTCATAGTTGAAAATACCATGTGCAGAGCTGTATTAAAATACTTGGTGACTCTCATGCATGTTCACGAGCAAATCCCACAGCCAACTTTCTGGGCAAGTAAGCCCTGCCCTGCTCAGAGATAGGCCATCCAATTATAGGCAGCAGAATTAATCTGCAGTCGCCTAACTCCCATAACGAACCCAACAGCACCCTCTCTGGGTCCTTAGCGTGTAGGATGGGAAAGCGTCTGCTCTGTCCCTTCCAGCTGACCCAGCGGGGGAATTAGCTACATGTAAATAAATCACTGCTGCAGTCACATCGCCCAGCACCACTGCAGCTCAACCAGTCATGTTGCGATTTTTTGAGGGCTTGTAATTAGAAGAAAAAAGTTAAACTGTAAAAAAGGATGGAAAACTTCAAACAGGTTTTTTTAAACCTGCGTGTGGCACCACATTAAGATGTCTGTGGAAAATACTGTTTGTGCTCGAGTCATGCGACAATATTTCTTCATCTCTCTCTCTCTCTCTATCTCTGTACATGTGTGTACAGTTGTTGGGTGTGTACATGGGCAACCACTAGGGTCATATACCATCAACATTAGTCTTATTGTAGAGACAGCCATCACACCAGATTTCATTCTAAGAAAGCCCAGGGGAGGTGAACAATCAACTGCACCTGAGTATAAACCATGTTCCTTGCAACTCTGTGTGTGTGTGTGGGTGCGCGTGTGTGAGAGAGAGAGAGAGAGAAGAGAAAGCACGGCCACAGAGGAGAACTGAAGAGGTCTTGCTGAGGGCACAGAAGGACTTTTTTTCTGCTGGTGTACAGCTTGAGGCAGTCTCTTCTGAAATGGCCCTGTTGGGTGATGGCATTAAGGTTGTGCTGAGACCTTTGCCTGCTGCCTGAAAAGGGGAGAAAATGCCTCACTGTCGGTGTATCCGAGCAATACCGCTTCAATGGCATTCAACAGTGCTCCTTTGTAGCCTCACCCAAACAATAAAAAGCTGCACGCAGAATTCGACTTTCTGCGAAGCACTGAGCAGACTGACAGGATGCTGACAGCACCTCTCTGATTTACAACAATATTCAGTGCAGGCAAATCTGTTGCAGACACTCAGATAGAGACAGATGTCACTGAGAAGACATCATCCCCTCTCTGTTTGCTGTGTTTAATGTCAGATGAAGCGGTGTTTTTGTTGTGTGACACAGGTTGGGGGTGGGGGTGGAGGGGTTTGTTTTAAAACTTGCATCCTGTTGTTGTCTTACATAATCCACCTGGCTTCCTGTTAGGGCTGCAGCTACATAAAATTGCCATTGCCAAAAGTCAGTTATGATTAATACAGGATCCTGTGAGGCAAAATCAGGAGATAAAAAGTCAGAAGTTCGATAAAAATCTGCCTTTTCCCTCAAAAATCTGACTTTCCAAGAGATATTTCTCATCACATATCCATTTTTATGGCAGAAATTAGCTTCCGCATTTAGTCTAGAACATGTCTAAAAAATAATTTAAAATGTTGAGTATCCTGGGGCCAATGTGACGCCTTCAAATGCCTTGTTTTGTTCAGCCAATGCCTGAAGACATTCACTTTACCATTCTAAAAATAAAACCTCACGGACACTGGAACCAACAAACTTGTGGTGGATAAATGACTTGAACAACTGTTGGTTAATCAGTCATGTTGGTATTTAGTTGCGATTTTGTGTCTTTGAAATAACATAGAGTAGATTACAGTGCTTATGTTCTCTATATATCAAACATTTAATCCAAATTATATCTAAGAGTGTTTATCAAACTTAACTTTTCATTAATTCTCTGTCTCTCTGCCACTGCAAAAGGCAGAAGGATCACATAACAATGGGCAGGGCATCATTGATTTATTATGCTTTCAAACACACAAGCGACAAGCAATCAGATGCCATATATTGTAGCCTCAAGACCACACACTGGTGATGACGGGAGATGGGCAAGTGATCACACAGCAGGAATACCAGAAGACAAAAACACATCCAAGCCAACAAACACAATCTTTATACACACAATTTCACATGAATTTTTAATGGCTGAGTGGTTCCCTTGATCAAATACTCGTGTGTTGTGCGGCCACACGAAGTTGCCTAACCTGCGATCGATTAATGACTTTGATCAGCAGCATTTAAGCAATGTGCAGCAGTGAGATTGATTTCGAAGACAGATCTGTGGGGAGCAATCTGTAATAATTAAAACTGCAAAACTGAATGCTAGCTGTGTGAATACCCCCTCTTTGTGTGTGTGTGTTTGCGTGTGTGCGTGTGTGTGTGTGTGTGTGTGGAGGTGAACTTGGCTCCTCCAGCCTGCTATAAATCATATGATGTTGGCTGTGTTCCCTCGGGCGAGACAGCCACTATATCACACAAACTCATACACACACACACACACACTCGCATTTCCCCCTTTAGTTTCCAGCTTCAGTATTTCTGAACTGCGGCAAGAGTGAGATGAAATTGTGAAACATTTTAGCTAATTTGTCACATGGAAATAAAACCATAAAAAACGTCATGAAGCAACAGGAAAATATGTGAAATAAGTCTCAATAATAAACAGTTGTTGACACATAATCCTGTTCTGAGGAGTGTCTGAATAGATCCTGCTTTCAATCACGTCCTTGAATAACCAGAGCATTATATATGGCTGAGTTTCACACCAGACATTCACGTGTGCTAATGCATACATTAGTGTAACATAATGGCGCCCATAATTCCCATGAAGTCAGCAACCTAATGATAGAACTTATGTTGAATGTCAGACAAAATGTTTCAGATGGATTTGAGGTTATTTATTCTCTCACAAACTAAAATTTATTGATTGCCTCTCGTCATTCACAGCACAGAGATGTTGTGTTATATTTTGTGCATATTACATTGAAATACTGAGCAAATGAGGCTGAGAAAGAGAATCATCTTATAAAATTATGAAAAGGGCAATATGTAATGAGAGGAGAGGAATTTTTTTATGCAAAAATATGATGGAGGGTGTTTTTACATGGTCTCATTGTGGACCAGCTCAGCTCGACATGCTTGTTATGGTGTTTGCACTCTTGAAAACACAGGACTGCTTTGAAAATGTCTCTGTGGAATTCCCTAAGTGGGGAAGGTCTTTGACTCATTCGCCCTCTTTCTTTTGTTACTCATCATCTTTTTGTCTCTTTTCTCTTCCCTTTCTTTCTTCTTATCAGTCTCTGCATGTTTTAACTCTATACAGAGCTGCTGGGATGATGTATTGTAGCCCAACAGGAGGTTGGCATCACCCTGGTTCCCTCATTAAACAGCACCGTTTTGGGGGGGGATTATTGTAGAAAATTATCTCGATGGCAAACAGAAGTTTAGAAAACTGACATGTTTTATTCAGAAAGATAATCTTCACAAGTTAACACCATTATTGTGATTTTTGAAGGATAAATGCAATTGCCATCACAAAGCACACATTAGACCATAGACGAACTACACCAAAGTCACACGGCTTCAACGTCACCCCCACTACAACTTCCTAGCCGCTACGCTACACTTTACACACATTCTAACTTTATTACTCAATAAGTTGGAAAGGTTAAGTTAGAATAGTTAACATGGCACAAGTATAACCCAATGAGGCTGCAAAAGTGGACTAGCTAGCAGATCAGCTAGCTAGCTAGTCAAAGTTACCATGCTCAGCACGATGACATTTAACGTCCTTGACAACCTAACCCTCCTTAGAACCATTTCACATATAGGCTATAGTGTTAAGTGTGACCTTATTTAGTTCTGGGACAGAGTGCAGAGTGTTTTGGTAGATGTGAAGACAGTAAATGAACTTGGGTGGCAGGTGTGAATCGCAATGGTTGCGCCAAGATCCACCTGAACAGTAGGTCTGGGTCTGGTAACAAATAAACTCTGTTCTTTTGTCGTATGAACATAATCTGACTTAAATCCACCCCAACTGCAGAGCAATTGCACATTTTTGGACTAAACCATCACCTGTAGCCAGCCATTATGGATTGAGAACGACTTTGTAAACAGACAGTTAGCAGTTTGCCATGACACAAACAAGAATCAGGCGCTGACCTGGAGCAGCAACAAATTTCGTTGCCTTCTTGATATTTGGGGAGACAACCAAATAGTCCAACAACTAGAAAAAAATCATGCAAATCATGAAGTGTTAAAAATGCTTAGCAAACGACTGAAGAAGAGGGTACTTGATTTGCGTTATATCTGACCAATGAACAGAATGACAGCTACCACATGGCTTTTGTTGATACATTTTGGTCCGCTTGATATTTTGCTTGTGTGAAACCAAACTGGACCAAAGGAAAGATTCAAATGAGTGGCAACTCATCTACTGATTCAGACCAGATGAACTGAACTACAGTTTTGAGGACACTTTTCATTTCGGTTAGCCACTTGAAAGCTTCAAATAACACTTGTAGGGTATTTAATGACAAATTTTAGAACATAACGTGAAAGGTTCTAAACATATTATTTCAGACATCTAATCAAAAACTCTATTTAAAAACCTTTCGACTTCAGTGCAAGGGAATTTAAAATGAGACAATGCCAACTCACTGTCGGGTTTTCAGATTCATTCCTGCAGCAAACAATAACAACAAACAACAGAGCAGTTTATCACTGATGAAGCGTCCAGCCTCTGCTGCAGTTGGACTTTCCTTGTTTCACTGGTAAGACACGTTGCATGTTTTTAAATGGCACTTCTTCGTTTCTAGGGAAACAGAGCGGTGGTTTGGCAGCAGCAAGGGGTTTCCTCGGAAAACAACCGTAAGATCTCAAATCTCAGCGTTCTGCAGCAGAAGCCCTCTCTGCATATAAATTGAACTGTCACAGAAAGGTTATGATTTTTTTCTTTTCTTTTCAGAAGTGGCCTCCCTGCAGTTCCTTCCTTCTCTCCCTGTCTTATTTTCTCTTGTGTCGTTGGTGCGCGTGTGCATTCAAAAACACAAGGACACACACACGGGCACAGCTGCAGCAGCAGTTGCAGACTGTTGTCAGCCCTGCCCTGCCTGACCCACTTTGAATGTTTCTGGAATAGGAGAAGGGCTTTTCCAGCCTGTGAAGGTAAAACCCCTCTATGAGATTTCTGTTGTCATGGAAAAGTAGAACAAGCAAAGGAAAGCTACAGCAGCACCACCCCTCTCGCATTTCTCTTATATCAACAACATCTCTGACATCCCAGCAATAGCTCATCAGATACAGACAGCTCTGACAACCGGCTGATGACGCACTGCTGTGTCCTGTCAACATCCTCTTGAATAAACAGCCGCGGCGCAGGAAAGCATTCATCTCAAATGGGTTTCTAGATCATGTAAGCTAATCTAATGGTCTGATCTATGTAACGTGATCTAATGATCTATGGATCTAATCGAGTGCGATAGTTAGAGCCGGAGCAGGGAGATTATGGGCAAGCCCCAGCTGGATGCGCCCCCAGCTCACTTACTGGGTTTGAGTGTAATAGGATTTACAACTCACATCTAATCCCTTCAAAAAAAAAAAAAAAAACTCTGTGTGATCACTGGCTTCACATCTGCTATCAAAATGCAAGGGTGATTTAAAAAATGAAAGCTAATATTACAGAGGAAACACAAAGTGTTCCCGGCATATTCCCTTAAGTGTTGTGTGAGGACAGCAGACCACATCTGTGCATTCTAATGAAAAGAGCAGACAACACTTCTGAGTTGTTTATCGGTAGGTGGGCGCTCTGTTTTTTAATTTAATGGAGATTCTTCAATAGTAACAATTTTTTTAAAAAGGAGATTGATAATGAGGGTGATTGCTGATTGATTTTTAATCATTTTGATACATTTTATGTCTTTTCAATGTGCACATAACCCAATTAAGTCAGTGCTAATCAATACACCCATAAGAATAGCTAATCCAGTGTTGCACTCACATGATCAATACTCAAAGCTAAAGGGAATACTGGCGTTAGAGTATATTTCAGACACCTCCGCTCCCTCATCCCCACAGATCTCAGTGGGAATCTTAATGTGACTTCAGTATATAATTGCAGGCTGGATGGTTAGAAAGCTGCTCTGTTCTGTCACAAGGGAGCCCAGCGCCTGTCTCACCTGAGCATCAAAGACGACTGTGTGTGTGTGTGTGTCTGCCTGTGTTATCACAACACATATGATCAGTGGTGCATTTGCCTTTTTCACTCACATAATAGTGTCTTTTGCGAGGTTCATATAAATCAAGCAAAGCAAACTATCAGTCTTCCTAAATTGTGTGCACCTTTGACAATACAATGCTCTGAATAAGGTTTGGAGGGGTGAGGAGAGAAACGCTGCTATGTGCAGTATTTTCAGACCAGCCCCCTGACAGCAAAGCCTGATATTGCTTGATTAAGATGTTCTGATCCAAAAATGGGGGTTAAATTAACAAAGTATATTCCCATTAGGCCTCTAATCACAAATAGCACAAAAATTAAAGCACGAGAAAACAGTTTGTCCTGTAAAGAAAAAAAAGGGCAAAAATACCAATTATTCAAACAGCTTTTCTCTTGATTTTAATTTCATGTTAGTGGGCGTGTTTCTCATCTTCCAGGCAGCAGGGTCTTGCCTTTCTTAAAGCTTCATGACACAGTTCAGCAACACTTGTGTTGACACTGTTACTGTGGGTTATTATCATTATTCCAAGGCTCAGGGAGGCTCTTAGTTGCTCTCTAAAATGGCCGTTGCAGGTGTGAAGTCATTTCAGGGTTGCCAGTGCAGGTTGACTTGGCATCCACGTTTGACGCCACATCACTTGTGTACCTCTATGACTTACAAACGTATTTGAGGACACTACACTAAAGAGAGCAATGTGATATATATATACTTTTTTTTTTTTTGTATTGGCATGGCCAGATGTTGATTCCCATCGTCTGTCCATATTTCTGCTGTGGGGGCTGCTGGACACCACTGATGTGCAACTGAAAAAATAGATACGCCACAAGCCAATTTCGAGGTGACAGAGGGGGACAGACATCTAGACACACAAATACCGGGGCATCCACTCACACACACGCGCACACATATTCTTACACATGCACACAGAGGGCAGAAGCAGAAACAGCAGCATTAAAAACTGACCCATGTGCAGAAGTGATCTCTAAATGCTACCATATAGAACCTGTTCTACAAAAGCCATTTCAATCCATGCAATCACTAAAGGGGCATTTTCACTTATAGTCTTATTCACTGCAATATGACCACAGAAAGAGGGTGAGACAGACTCAGCTTTCAAAATGGCTCTCTTTGTGAACAAGATGAAAGACTAAACACTGCTGCTAAGAGGCTTTGTTAAAACAAATGCTGTTTGTGATGCAAATCTGTCAGTAAATTTACGTGTTTAATCAGTTGGAGTTTTAGTGTGTGCAGCGCAACAGGTCTGATACCTGATGATTCCGAGATGAACGCACAGTCGCTTCCCCATCATTCACTACCAGGGGGAAATAATTGAAGCAATTTCTCTTTCTAAATGAATTATCCTGATTCTCTCTCTATCTCTCTCTCTCTTTTTTTTTTTTTTTTGGTGAGACAAAATTATTCTGGCAGTCAACACTGATTCCAGCAGTGAAATAAATGTTGCTGCTGCTCTTTAACAATCCCAGGTTGCCACATTAGAGCAACAAAAAAAAATGTTCATGACATTTTCATAAGTGGAGGGAATATCAGCTGGAGCAATAAGAGGCCATTCGTACAATTATGCCAGAGGAGATCATGTTTGAAAGGCGTAACCTCCATTCCGTGGGCGATATTGACCTTTTTGCTTGCATTTAGATGAGTTTTCATTTCTTGGCTTACGCAGGAAGCAGTTCAGCCAGTCGTGTATGTGCTTCATAGGGATGAGGCCCCTTTTTTAGCGTCGCCAGCTGACAGCTCGGTAAACCTGTCTAAACCATTTGGCACAACTCGTCAGGGGACTGTCAGCTACCTGGGATTGCATGTAAATCAGAGGCAGTTCTGTTATTTTCAACCAGCTGGCTAATATACAACACAAAGCACGTTCTCCCCTTCAATTGAACTTTTTACGCACGAATGCGCCATTTGGCAAGTCTATGTAATCAGTAATAAATGAGTATCATTCGTTTTATGATTAGCTTGTGGACTTTAACTGCATGGGTGGCGATGTAATTATGATTGTTGAAGGCCTAATTAGAGTCATCAACCAGTGGCTGAATGTATGCACATGTTTACACTGAATGCACAAAGCCGGCACCTCGCACAGTAAAGTTCCCAGACCTTGTCTCCGTAGTCTCCGCTTCCTGAGGCCGAAGATGCGCACTTTGGAGAAGATGTCGACCAGGTTCCCATTGCAGAGCCCCTTGTTCTTGTTGGGGCTCTTCCTCCGTCGGTTGGTCGAGGGCCGGTCTAAGTGCTGCTCCCGTGCCTGTCTCTTCTGTCTGATCAACCCACTCGCGATAGCAGCAGCCATGGCTCAAAATGTCACAACTGCTCAAGTCCAGTCTGCACTCGGAGCCCAGACTACACAAACAGCCGCCTCTCAGAGCTCGCAGCCCGGGTCACAGTCCCATGGTGGCGGCTAAGCGGTCCGTTCCGTGATGTCAAATGTCAAAGAATATTTATATTTTTAGGAGCTGGTTGTCTTTTTTTGTCCAAATACTACATGATAATTGCAATATTAAGACAGCTGTCATCATCACTTGAAAAATTCTTGGACATGATGGAAGAAAAAAAAAGAGATCAGTTCATGCGTAATTCCATACATGCATCAATAACCATGGTCTTGATGAAGAGCTATGCCAAACTCAGGCGGACCTACATGTCAGAGGACTATTCATACCTGCACACTGATGTTTTTGTTCATTGTCTGTGACATGTTCAGCGGCATCGTCTCCTTAAATGTCCAATACCGGCTACAGAGTCTTCACGGCAACATTCACCCACTCTTTTCTCCTTTCGCCCTCCGTTTTCTCGTCCTTCTGCCAGACAAGGCTGCTCTATCAGAAGTAGCTGTTTGGGTAGCGGCGGGGACGTCCGTGCATGTGCGCCGCCAGCAATCAAGCAAATGCAAGGCACCTCCTACGAAGATCACCACACGAGTGAAGGCACAGCAGCCCGGGCGAAAGGAACTCCCAAGTTTGCGAGAAGCAATCCGAGACGGCGACCCTGCGATGACCGATCAACAGTCACGCGTTTGGAGATGAAGAGGAATACGCAGCCACTGTAGAGTTATACATTGACACAACGGCATAAATGAAGGCAAACTTGTATTCCAACTACCGGCCGCCGTGCAGGGATAACGTTTTCAAAACATATGGTCTTCACTGTATTCCACAATCACAACACAGGCGACTGGGCGCGCTGGAAAAAAAAAAAAACACACACACACACACACGCACACACACACATACAACCAAAGCTGATCTAAATCTGTGGAGATGACGTCTGCACTATGAGAAAGGCTGCATACAAATATATCTAAACTTAAAAACGTCCGGCCATCAGCAGGCACTTACACCCGGTGGA
>JAQLOL010000005.1:6388677-6412913 GCA_029783665.1 Naso thynnoides | reverse complement strand
GTCAACCTAGTGCAGCATTAGCTGATTAAATACAGTCTTACCCATGTTCAAGGGGCCGGGGGTGGGGGGAGACATGAATCAGCTGGCAAAGCCACATTTTCAGTGTAAGGAACTATTAACTTATACTGTTTGTTTGACTTTGGATCTCACCTTACTGTATACCTGATTCGCTGGCAATTACCACAGCTGCACAATATATAAAGCCTATTAAACTCCATCATTTCTAGAGTTGAAAATAAATGACTGGATGAGTACCAAATTGGAATAATTATTTGTTCTACGGTGTCACAGTCAAAGTCTGCTGCCAATTAGAGAATGGGTACAAACTCATAAACTCAATATTTATTTGGCATGCTGCAGAGGGGGAGTTGTTTCTCTCTGGAGCTGTCCAAATGTTTCATTTTCAGTTTATTCACAGGGAGCAGTTTAGCACAAGCATTGTGAACACGGGGTGGCATTTTCACAGGAAAACAAAACCAAAAAGTGAGTGCAGGTGATCCTGAGTGTCTACAGCGAAGATGGAAAGTTTGGTAACAGATTATTTGAAGGGCTGTGCTAAGACTGACATGACACGGTCAAGAACATGAAGAAGTCTTTATGAATGTTTATGACTGTTGTCATTAGGTGTCTTACAGTAAATTTTGTCACTTTTAATGCAAACTTGACATTATTTAAGATGTTTGTTATGAAAATTTGACAATAACCAAGACTACAAAAGCTGTCTTAAACATGACATAGCAGGCCCAATTAGCAAACTATTTGGTTTTATATCTTTCTATAACATTACATGAAGCTGTCACACCGTGTTGGTTTTGACAATGGCTGTCATGAGACCATCATAACTATGTCATATGTATCAATGACATCTTAATGTAAAGTTCAAATTGCACAAAATACAACATCTCAAAAAATGTCAGTGTTGCATTAAAAGAGACATAATTTACCGAATGACACTTAATGACAACAGTCATAAACCTCATAAAGACTGCTGTCACGTCATGGTCATGTCATTCTTATGCACATCTCTTTAAATAAAGTGTTACTCAAAGTTTCCCTCTTTAAAGCAGCTCTACAAACAGGACCCCTTCATGTGTCCCCCTTTCATTCCAAGAATTATTTCTGCAGGTTGCAGTCTTTCTGTCTTTACTTCAGCAAAGTGTAAATGAGCCCTGCTAGCAATGCTTCAGAGCTCTGGCCTTTACTGTCCAGCATGCTTGCTGGTACAGTAACAGAGAGATTAGAGAGTGTGCACATGCAGAGGGTACACATTGATCTTTGCTGCATAGTAATAAACAGCAGACACTTAGTTGAATATTCATGACCCTCCGTGCTCCAAGGTGACGAGTCGGGAGGTGGACAGAGGGGAAAAAGCTGTCACTGAGAGCATCATGGAGGACTGTGAATCCTATGACTGGCTTCTCCGCTCACCCACCAGCTTCCCTCTGCTCCTTTCATTTTCAAAGCACTGAGGCAAAAAGCATCATTCCAATATGGCGAATTAAGGAAAGCCACTTATGCACAATGCAGGAAAAGACACAGTTATGAGGTCAGAGTAAGAACTAGAATGTTTTTTATACGAGAGGTGCTAACCTGAAGTGGATGATAAAGAGAGGGAGAAATTCACAGGGATCACATGAGGGCAAACACTTCCACTAAACATAACATGCGGTAAAAGGCTTGTTTTCAGCTTTTTGGCGCATTAACGTTCTTGGTTCAATAGAAGTGAAGATGCCCTGGATAATTAACGGATCTCTCTTCTGCCTGTCGCTGACACTGACTCGTATATTAAATAAACACCTCTGATCTCTTTAATTCAGTAAGGTGATGCAACGTCGCCACCCCTCCGTGTCATCACTTATTGTCTGTTTAGTGTGAGAAAAGCAGTGGCTATTGTTCTCTTTGTGTGTCCGCTGTGCAGGCATTGCGCGAGTGTGACAGCTGCACTTTGACGTGTGTTATCTCATAACCACCAGGTAATTCATCACAAATGCAGGCCCAATAGAGGCCTAGTCCTTTGAGTTAAAAGCCTCCAGAAAACCTACACACAGCGGTGTTAATCACTGAGACAGAATCAGGGCTGTTTGAGCTAGCCTCGGCTTTCAGAACACTTTTATCTGTTTTAAAATATCCTCTGGCCTCCTATAATAAACCCCCCTCAATTGCAAACAGCCTACTTAGAGAGGCAACAAGCTCAACAGGCCTGCACACTTTGCATAGAACTCCATTCTGTGGACGGTAGAGATTGGTACCATAAAGGGAACAATGACATTCTTGAGCCTACCTCAAAGTAAAAGAAGTGGAGCAAATGCAGCTGCTGAAACTTTTGCAGGATCTATGTGTATCTGTGAGGGATTTTTTCACAGAGAACATGCATCACTGTGTATTTCTGTCTCAAAGATAATCCCATCCAAAAACCAGGTGAAGTTCACCCTCACCTTTACCGTTGACTAAAATCTAAAGCTCTGACACATTCTCTCCTCCCACGGAACCTAAAACATGTTAGCTGAGATATAAATTGAAAGTATATCCATAATGAAGGGGAGCGCAGACTCGCCTTAGGTGGTAAATATGTTTTCATATCGTCATATGTTCCTTACATTTGCTGAGAGACTGAATATAGTTGTGTAAAAAAAACAAAACAACGAAAATGCAATGGGTGTTAATGCAATTAGCCTACTTCAAGATGACTCAAGTTGTTTGGTTCAAATACTTCTGTACCACGGAGTAATAAACAGATAAGAGATAAGCACCCCTCTTTCATAGATTCTTGCTGGAGGATCTGTGAACACTTGTTGCCCCTGCAGATATTGAAACATCAGCGGGCTATACACAGGCTGGTAACCTTCTCATTTGGACTAAACCGAAAATATTTCCAGAGAGAGGCATTCTTCTTTTTCATTAGTCCTGTAATCTCATCCCCACCACTTGCAATCACTTTTTAACAGTATCAAAATAATAGCAGTGGCATGGTGTTGCATTGGTTAGCACAGTCGCCTCACAGCAAAAAGATTCTGAGTTCAAATCCAGGCTTTCTGGTGGAGTTTGCATGTTCTCCCTGCATCTACATGGGTTCCCTCTGGGTACTCAGGCTTCCAAGATATGCATGTTGTGGGGTTGGGCTGGTGTAAAAATTTCTGAACGTGTTTGATATTAGGCCAAATATTAGACCAGACCATTATACCCAACTTTCACCACTAGGTATCGCATGTCTCAGCCAACTAAACTGAGTGACACAAAGTGTGCAGCCAGTCAGAGTTGAGATTCTCCTGACATCACTGATGTGCGGTCATAGAGACCCAAACAACTGTTGCTGTGTGTGAGTACTTTGGACCTGTACAGCAACCTTCATAACGTTAACTTACACTACAAAATTATGTAATGAACACAGACGCGACATCGTCGAGTTTTTCAACATTTCTGGGACATCCCAAGTTGATGCAGTGCAGAGAGAGGATTATATGAGGCTACTAGCTGAGCTAACGTATCGGCTGTGGACACATCACCAGACCTCCGGTTTATTTTATGAACACAGTCACAATGTCCTTAAGCTTTCAAACATTTCTGGAGCTTCAACAACTAATACCATGCAGAAATGATGATTAAAATGGACGTAATTGATGCTAGAAAACCCTCCTTCCTCCTGACGCTAATAGCTAAGCTAATATCTCAACTGCGGCTGTGCAACATATTAACAGACCTGCTGATTTACTTTATAAACACAGACATGACCTGGTTAAGCTTTCCAACATTTCTGGAACTTTCAAAGCTGATATGGCGCAGAAATAAAGATTATTTGAGCTGTAGTTAATTATCGAAACTCTCTTTCTCCTGATGCTAATAGCTAAGCTTAAGGCTGTATGTCTTAACAATGTTACACGGCACTGTGCAGCTCGAGGTCTGACGGGAGGACTGAACAGACCACACGTTTTGGCTTTCATTCATTTTCATTTATAGCCTAACCAAACTTAATAACATGTTATTCACGGGGTTTTGTTACTTGTTGTTAATGCAATACTTGTTAGATTAATGCGCGTTGGGCCGTTGGGTGTCAGTATGTGTTGCTGCTGATGTATGCTTTCATTTTGTTAGGATCTCACATAATGACAAATGCTGATTTAGCTGATTTGTATAAAATTAAATCGGTTTAAGCTCGTACACCGGACCGGACCAGTAAAACTGGACAGCAACCCATGCTTAGCATGTTGGGTTAACTGGTGACTTTAAATTGCCCATAAGTGTGAATGTGATTGTGCATGGTTGTTCGTAATGCGTCTGCCCTCTGATGAACTGGCAACTTCTCCCCAAGCAACTCTGCCAAAGATAAGCGCTTATAGATAAGAAACTGATGGATGGATGTAGGGCTGTGCGATATGACAATATATGCTGTCAGACAAAAAGAAAAAGTCTATCATTTCATTTTATGCAATAACGTTTATTTCGCTCAGTTTTCTGCAGTTTTTTATAGTTAGGGTGGACGCCTTGACAACACAAGCCCCCCGTCTTAACTGCCGTTGTATTAATGTTGTCAAAAATAAATCAGTTTCTCAGTAAAACTTCATATTGTGTGTTTTAAAATGGTACCAATATTCATTTTCCGCACTAATGATAGCGGCTGTGCTTTCTCCTCTCTCTTCTCTCCAACGAGTTGATACACACACGCTGTGCCCACAGCCCCGCCTCCAATTAATAACTTAACGCTGCTGTCTCTGCTCTGCTCTTTTTTGCTCCTGCTTATTAAATTTCCACAACCGGTTTTGGTAAAAAGAAAACAGCCAGAGGGTTGTTTGGAAGTAATTTGCATTTGAGGCAGAAGAACTTGGGAAGCCAAGAGACAAGAAGCAAGAGATGCATGAGACGCTGCGTAACAGCGCACACCAAAGGTAACGATACTAACACGAGCAGGCTAGCAATGCACCTAAAGAGCTGACATGCCAACATCGAATTTCCAGAGGTCGTTGCCAGCTCCACTTTCAATACAACTGAAGCATTAAACTAAATGACCCAGCAAACTGCGTTTGATATTTGTTGTAGCTTGTCTTCTTTGTTTGGAACGTAGGTTGTAGTAAGTTACATTATGATGTGTTCATGCGTTTAGAAAAAAAATTGTATTTGGCGAAGGCAACTTTACTGTGATCAGTTCAATCTTGCAATCTTGTGAAATGTAGTGTTAGGCGAAAAACTAAAACAAATACGCAGCATTTGCTTGAGGAAGAAATATGGGGTTTTTTGTTTTGTTTTGTTTTGTTTTTAACATGGATGAGAGCCACAAACGTCCAGCAGCAGAGCACTCAAAACAAACCCAACACTCAGATGTTGCAAGAGGCTTTCGCCAAAGATTTTACATAAAAGGAGAAAATTGTCAATGTATGTATGTATGCATGGATTTTTTTTTGTTGTTGAGTATATAATTCAAAATGTAATAAGAGAAAAGCCTTTCCATGTGGTCATTTTATATAAATATATACTGTATGTATTTATTCATTACTGGGATTTACTACAGTATCTGCCGTATAGTATCAGTATCTCTACTGTATTATTTACCCATTGCAGTTTTCTTTGGTGTTTTATCTTGTTTGGTTTTGTTTTCCTAATTCCTGCAACTGATAGCAGCTACAGACGAGTAAAACTAAATATGAACAGCTTATGGTGCAGGTGTCACATGCTTTTTTACTTATTGCAAAAACTATCACTGAAGCCTTAGTTAGAAGGAATGAACATGAATAGACTGTAAACTGTAGACTGTGTGATTTTTTTTTTCGCTTAATCTAATCATTGAAACCATGAAATGCAGAACAAAAAAGATTAAAGCAAGCAAATGACTGTGTAGGCGGACACATGTGGAGGGGACGGGAAGGTGGGCTGGTGGAGGGCACCGAGCCAAGATCTGCTCCTGTGATCAATGATCTTCCTATATCCAACACCTTATGTCCTCCATGTGAGAACAGGTTTGCTGACTAAATGTTCCGTCATGTGGGGCTGTTGATCAAGGAGGAGGACTTTCTAAAGAGGAGGTTTGCCAAAATAAAAACAGCAGAGCGCCTCACAGTGCTTATTGTGTTCTGTAACCCGACTCGCAGGACTGACTTAAGTTTTTTAAAAAAACATGGAGAACAGCAACAGAGCAACTTGTGCTTATTCTACATTCCTCGTTTTTTAATGTTTGTATTTATTTCCTTAATAGAACGTTTACAAGACATACAAAATAAACATAACACATCAATCCACACCCCCAACCCTCCACCAGACAGTGCCATGGAGCAGTTCTAGGTCAGGTAGACTGTAAAATATGCATCAACCCGTATAGTCATCTATGTATATACGCACTTAAGCACACTTATCCATGGATACATACACACAGCTGCTAAATTAAAAAGGGCTTGGGTTGCATTTATTTCTACAATGTAAAAGTTCACACTCAACCTTGCATAGCATCACATCCTATAGTACCAGGCACAATTCATCCAGGGGAAACTTCAATCTGTGGGACTGCTTTTAACAGAGGGCCCCATATGTTGAGGAAGTGCTTTGGTTTTCCCTTTAAATTACAGATGATTTTTTTTCTGAGATCAGTTTATACCACCATTGTTTCACTGCCAGTGGTGACTCAAGACTTCTAGTTCACCCTTATGCATTTTTTGCAGCTTTCATAGATAACATAATTAACTTTTTCTCATACACTGTAAATTCAAGCAATCCGTTTAGGTCCCCAAGAATAGCCACCAGGGGGTCTAAGTTAATTGTTTTTTGGAGAACTTTAGATAAGTTATTATGAACATCTTTCCAAAATGCCTGAAGGTTATTGCATTCCCAAATCACCTTCCCTGATGATCTTGGGCATCATGAAGAGTTTGACTGATACATCTGTTTTAATCTGTGAGGGGTATAGTAGGCAGGATGCAGGACACTGAATTGGATCAGTCTGTGTTTTGTACAAGTTAAAAATGTTTGTGAGTTTCTTAGTATGGTTTCCTGTTCTGGATCAGTACAGTTACTATTCAAATTCTTTTCCCATTTGTGCTTTTGCTTTGAGTGTTCACGATCCAAACATTCATTAATCCATTTATAAAGCTTTGATATCTGTCCAGTTGGTGAGTCAGAAGTATCAATTATTTTTTCCCAAATGTATGTCTCCAATTCCAGGGTAATTGTCACATAAATCTTTGGCCCAATTTCTTATTTGTAAATACTTTAAAAATGTAAAGAGGAAAAATGATAGGAATTGCTTACGTATGAGAATTCACCAACTAGATGCTCTGAACAGATATCACCAATGCCACAGTCTTGCCATTTAAAGATATTCTATCAATCATGAATTCTTGTAAAGGAAAATTATTCCTCAGGGTGTACTTTAAAATAACATGTTTTTATGCCTATGAGGCTGTGGCATTTCTGCCACCACTCAAAAGTATGGCTGATTATCGGGTTGGATGTAATATTTCTCACTTGGGTCCCAATATAAGGAAGGGTATTCCTCTTTTTGAATGTCCATGGCACGCATTGTGCTATGTGAGGGCTCTATGGTAATTTGGCATGTGATGTACTACACTATACTTGTATATGCTCCTCGTGATTGTTCAAGCCACCTTCAATTCAATAAGAAAGTCTTTAATCAAAGACTTTGTGCTGAACCTTTAATTAAGAGAATAAAGAAGCTCTCCAGCTTCTCCAAGAGCCTCACTTAACCTGCAGGCAAGCTCCCAAGAGGCTCGCATACCTCCTACTCTTGATGTACTCTCCCATGGTGCTCTCTGTCTCTATCGCTTCGCCAGTGTGTTTCTCTTTATTAGTGTCTATCTGTCAATGCAGTGATACAGATTAGCTATGATTGTTTGAGAAGATATAATAATGATCATTATTAATAGTAGACAAGTGAATAAATCCAGTTGACAAACTCTTCCAGTTAATGTGATAAGGAGAACAAAATAAGGATGTTTAAGTCTTACATTATGTGTCACTGACATCACAGTGTTCCTCACAGGAGCTCAGGGATGTTTGCCACTATACTGTGTCTTGCATTGATTCATGGGTAACGGCCTTTTTACACCTGCTATTTCTCTCATCCATAGGAGTACATGACACATACTCATATACACGTCATAAAGTCACCATTGTTCCCCGGGGTACCACCGCATTGTAAACAAAGTAATTCATTGACTTTGTAAAGTGGACACTGTGTATTGTTGTAGACTAGTCATTCATTGGTGGGTTTGTCATGGTGCAGCAATAAAGCACTACAAATACATATACGGCAGATATGCAGCTGGGGTGCTATGGGTAGCTGTTATTGACAAGTCTTTTAAGTAGTCCCTGACTTTAACACTGTGCAGTGTGCGGTGCTAAAGGAGCAGACATGCAGCATGAGACAGAAAGAAACAAGTCTGTAAGTCCCAATGCTTGACTACAAACAAAAACACGAAAATAAATTTAAGTCAAACTTGCTCAGGGTTTAGTCCAATCAGCATGCTTCATTTGTGAACAGTTTCTCAGAGCCAGTTTAGAAGTCTGTTACTTCATTAACCCCCGGGTTGGTCCTGCCTGCATTAGTTAACCTTATACTAGTTGTATTTTAGACCCTTTTACAGGAATTAATCAGTGTTACTGGGTGAAGAAAATATGACATATTTCCTGTGATTGATCAAATAGTTGACTACTATTTCAGAGTAGTCATTGATTACAAAAATGCAGCAGTCATGAATGCACTGAATGCACAAACAGAATACCATGCTGTCGGATGTTAATGACTCTCTATTTCAAGCCTTGTGATATCTTCAGCTAGTAAATCAAATGAAAGTTGACCAGCTGTGTAACCTGTGGCTCAGTATGAAACTTATAAAGCCTTTGCGATAAGGGTTAAAAAATACCATTTTTCCAATACAAAAACTACAGAAGCACTTATAGAAAGTGCTTTGTGCTCTACATATTACTCTCCAAGTAACTTTAACTATGGACCAGTGTTTTGTCTCAGTAAGGTGCCCTCATAGGAAAGGAGAGAAAACAGTGTATTACATGGAAATGACAACGCTGGTAACTGAGCATGGAGTGAGGTAATGAAGCATGGAGCTGCTGATTTCAAATGGTAATCAAGAGAGGCCAGGTAAATGACAAGAAGACAAAGCGACATCTCACTATCTCTCTCCATTCACTGTCAGCTATTACAGGAAATGTATCTGCAAAATGAATAGACTCTAAAAGGAATGCCTTTGACGGGAATATAAGATGACAAAGCCAGAGACCAAAACTCTTAAACTCTCAAAAATGGATAAATAATGCACTGAAAGGCATTTTAAGCCCCTCTTGACATTCTTCACACATGGCATGAATTACAAAGTAAAAGTCTGCAACAGAAGTAAGGAACAAGATGTCAAAGTCAAAACTGAAATATTGAAAAACTGAAGGTTGTAGATTGGGGCAGACAGAATTCAGCACCATGGACAGCAACGCAAAAGCGCACTAATAAACGTATTCAGAGAACAGAGCTCCTTTCCACAAATACAACAAGACTAGGTGAAAGGGTACACACACTACAAGATCCTTTCACTGAGAAGGGCCTACGATGTGTGATCCCTAACCACTCATTGCGCTTAATATTGTGACACTGTCCTAAAATACAGCTTCAATACAATGTCAGTATTGTAGCCTACCACCTAAAAAGTCAGCACCACAGGGCATTGCCATTGTAAAATATTTCCTAAACTATGCTTCAGTCTGTCCAGCGTACGCTCTGAGAGGGGGAGACAGAGAGAGAGCGAGAGAGAAAAAGAGAGCAGCGCTGGTCAAACAAGAATGAAAAGATGGTGAATCAGAGACATAAAATGTTATTTTCCTGATAGTTTCACAGCAGGTGAGTACAAATAAACACTGTTACACCCTTGCACTGTTTATTTTGCTTTGTGTAGCAAATGTAGGCTACTGTATTTGCTGGTGTGTGACTTTTGACATAAAATGCATCTGTAGGGTGCTTTTTTAAACTCCTGCCTGTGGCTATTAATGATAAGTCTTCCTAAAAAGTAGACAGTAAAAGATGTCCAATGTGGAAAATTAATATCCGCCATCTCAACCCACAAAGCATCGTTACCATCCCATAAAACAGTAATGCGGTAGTATGTGGTGTCTTTGATATGAGTTTGAAAAATGGCAAATTTATATGTGAAAAATAACCGCCACCCATCTGTTTATGGACTTTTAGTAGAAGTTCCTCCTGCGGTGACAGCGTCTGTCCTGGGCAGCAAAGGCTGGAAGCACCACTGTAGGTTCCACTGTTCCACATCTATTCACGGTGATAATGTGATGTTATTTTAAGCGAAAAAACATCTGTCTCTTACCATGATGCATGGCAGATCACAATCTCAATCACAACACAATATAACACAACACTTATGTGATTATTTAACAGATTGTGGAGATCTTTTTGGATTTCAGTTGTCGTTTAGCCAGACAGCTCCACTGTCACTCTACAGTAGGCCAGACAAATGCCCATTGGTAATGTATAGACTCTTTGCACAGATTAATTTTGAAAGGACAACAACCAATGACGACAGAGTGATGACTGTCTGACCAATCCCAAATTTGGTCATTTTACTCTCTCACTTGGCAACAAGTCCATCTCTTAGACTGCCTGCTTCTGTGGTCCAGCCAAAAAGGCAAAAGGACTTTACACACTTAGCACTTTATAAAGCTGATCAACACAAAGCTTTTTACAATGCCTTTAAGTCACCCAAGCGTACACACACACACACACACTTGTCTTTCTGTTGCATTCCTTAACCTCTTATTCTAACATCAACCATCACAACTAAATGCCTGACCCTTCCTCTGACCCTCACATAAACCTACCAAAAACCCTAACACTGAAACCAAAGACTAAACCCTCAAACAGCCCTTTGAAGTTACGCAGACTGGATCAAAATGTCCTCACAATGCCAAAATGTCCTCAAATGACCTCAAAGCTAAAACTGGTCTGCACAGATATAGAAATACAACCACACACACTCATGGCAGAGCAGCCATGCAAGGTGCTGGTCAGATGATATTACAATCTACAAACTAAACAGGAAAGACTTTGCACATTATCCTGGGAATAAGTAGATGGTGCAAAAATAGCAAAGTAGGTAACTTCATTCACATATCTGTGTGATGCAGTTAAATGTGTGGCATTGCTGACCTCTTTGTCCGAGTCAGAGGTGACAGATCTGTCAAACAAGAACAAATACATATAAGCACACTGTTAAAGATACCTATCAATTTCTTAGTGTCTCCAAAGTACTGAAATATCGCTACATACTGATACTGAATATTTAAAATGAAGTGAACAGTGTGCAGCAGTTCTTTGGCTGAGAAAGGTTATTGAAAATTTTATGCCTCAAATGTTGTCATTTTTCTCCTGTGGTGTCAAACATGGTATCATATAGCCTATACATATATAATAAATACATTTTTTAAGTTATTGTACTGAAGTTAGAAATTCTAGTATCGCGACAACACCACTGTCTTCCATGATGCATTTCTCATTAAATATGTATAAAACTGGCTCTTATTCATTAACAGTTTTGGCAGTATTTTTGTTTTGAATTACTTAAATTACTTAGCTTAAAGGCTCGACTTCAAGCACATCTTGATCACTTTATTTTACATCTATTGTGGTAGTGTAAAGAGGTAAAACTACAAAGATTGTGCAACTGTCCAAATACTAATGGACCTTATTGTATGTAGCTAAAGTTGCCTCAGTTCAAGGTGAAAATGAAATGATTTCAGGTCTGTCATTGTCAAAATTGAGCACTTTTGAACTATTTACAGTAAGCTTTAGGGCTCTGTGGGAGTTGGTCCAAGTGTACATTAACAGTTCTGGTGCAGTCTGAGGTTCAAGAGACAATAAAAGCAATTAAAGTCTGTCACAGATATTAACAAGAACGAAGAAAACGATTTCATGTTACAGGAAGGCCAGAAAACCTTTCAGGCAGTGACCAGCGGTCGTGTTACTGTTACCAAAACACTTTGATACATATAGAGACTTGCACACAGCTATGTGACTGGGTGAGAGCAACTTGCAGATGGATGGATTCAGATGATCAGTCAGCCATGGCAGCAGTGCCCGCAATCAGTTACTCCGACTACATACAAATGCATTTGAAATGTATGCAGTGTTTTACAAATGTATGCTTCAACATGTACACCTGCAAGTGGGCGCACACACACAAACAGACACTCCATTTACAAGCAGAGCGCAGTAGCCAAAAGGGGCAAAGAGAAAGCTGGGAGCTGTAAACGATCTGGTCTTGACCTATATTTTGACCAAACTATCCAGGACAACCTGCTTAGCTTCATCCAACTGTTCCTCTTATTATACTGTAAGTAGGTCTTGCCTTTGCACACACAAAAGCCACTCAGTGCTTCTCAACATCCACAGATACTCAACCCTAATATGCACAAACCTCATCTCTCGTTCGCACACTTCAAACTGACACAGCTATCATTCACACACACTCGGCTCCACATTACACCAAGTGCAATGTGTGTAAGCAAGCAGAGTGGAAAAAAAAAAAAGGAAAAAGAACCCATCACTGATAATACAGTGGGGAATCATTGTTTTTCAATTTCAACCTGCATGTTAGTGGCACTTTGCCAAAGAAAAAAAATAAATAAATAAAAATAAATAGTTGAGCAACTCTTATACTTGGAAATGGGAAAAATGCTCAATGACAAAAAAATTAGTGTCCCCACTTTATAAATCAAGTTTTACAGTGCTGGTAAAAATCCTGGCCACGTCCTCTCCAGAAACTATTTCAACACTATTTGGAAAGTTTCCATCTGCTTGTGGACGTCAATGTGTGAATAAGAAATAGGATGGCAAGTCCACAACCCCAATGAACAGAAATGACTTTGTCTGGACCTTCAGTGTAGTACAAACCCGATGTGGTCTGACACCTCCTCTTGTCTCTCTGGAGCACCGCCTTGTGTTGACTCTAAACAACAGATGGGCATGAATATGTCAAGTAGTTCTTAAATGCTCAACGATGTGCCGCTGCAGCACCACATGTATAAGTGGATTCATGTCCAATCTCACTCACTTACAGATACACACACACACACACACACACTTATTTCAGCAATATGAACAACAACACAACATGCACATGTGTTGTGCGCATAAATAAATACATAACTAGAATTCATATTCAAATATATGAATACTACATAAATTACAAATACAAAGGTAAAAACATAAAAATATGACAAGAAACCCAACACATGACATACACAACATAAACTGAAATAAAGAATTTATCTGAAACAAATACATATTAAAATTAAGCAATATGGTAAAAGTTAGTAAGGAGACCTTGAGTTGGGATTATATTGTCAAAGCAATTAAACCATATGAACTACGGAGGTTGCAGGTCAGCAGATCCATCTCCATGACAACTGAGCATCCAAAATCATTTGGGATTGTTTTGAGTGATAAAGGTTTGTTTGGCATCAGTGGTCGGCTTTATTTTCATGTCCACTCAAACACATTTATTACAGTATGTCTGCATGGGCTCGACATCAGCTAAGGACACAGACACACCTTTAGTGAACTGTCCAAGCTGTAGATGTTTACATCAGTTTTATTTAACCTGGGTAGGTGTCATAGCATGTGGGCACCATAACTTTCTGTGGTTACCAAAATGTAAGGAAGTCCATGAGGATCAGAGCCTGTCTGTCAAAGCAGTGGCAGCCTCAGCTTCTTTGCCTCCTCTCAGCCTCAGCACTTACAGCACATTAAAAATATATCGCTGCTACAAGATCTTCTGACAACACCATCTGTTCTCTTTTGGCCATGATGACGGCAAAACAGGTTAATGGTTAATTTACCGCTTTTGCATGATAGACAGACCTTTACTGAGCACACAACGAACCTGGCCACTGGTAAAAGCAGCGTCAGTGAATCATCCACTGTGGAGTCGCAGTCTGTCGGAGACATTAAGGGGCGCCACTTTCTGTCAGCAAATGAAGTATTTAGGGGCGGTGATTGCAACTGTTGTGTCTGTAACCCTGGGAAGGCTTCTCACCTCCTGGAACATGATGAGAGCTGACTCACAGGGTGGGAAAATGGCACCTGATAGTCATCTGTGAATTTATCACTTACGAACAAGGCAATTTAGGATGTTGAGTTGTGTAATTACATTTTAAAAAACCCCTCTGTTGGACAGCAGATCTATTCAGCTACATCACTTCTGTTACATTTAAAAAAAATCTTAGCAGTTTAAGCCAAGGACATTGCAACATTAAGATCCAAACTTGAGAAACTGTTTATGTATCTGCACATTCATGCCTGCATGTACAGTATTTCTATTTGCAGAAGTGAAGGATTTCCAGCTATTTATCTTGGTGATCCACAGCAAGAGTGAGTGTGCAGGATCAGAGGGCTAACAAGTTGACACTAAAAAGGAGGGTGATGTAAAATACTTGACATTTACCAGGTATTGTGGCAAAAATACTGTACCTCATGTACAAAAAGTAAGGTGTGAAGTGGCAAGGAGGTTCAAAGAAGAGAATAAGTGGTTGTTAAGATAAAAGCAAAGGAAACAATTGGCAAATAGTGAAACTAGAGTTGAGTGTGTCATCACAATATGGAGAGGAAGAAATGTTTTGTAGTAAGCTGACACACAGAGAGGTCGTGAAAGTAGGACTAGCCCTCCTTTCTTGAACAGTGAAATCAGCACTGTTCCCTTTTTCTACCTTTATCTGCCATATGACTTTGGGGAAAAAAAACTCAGCACCTTGAAACAACACCTTGATCTGCTAGCCTGAGCTTGATCAATTTGCCTTTGTTTTAAGGATGCACCAAATGTTCAGCCAGTCCAAATTATTCAACCGAAAGTACCAAAAACGCACTTTCGGTGTTCAGTCAAATAAGCTAAAAGGCCAAATAATTTTTACCAAATAAGGGCATTTTTTAATAAGGGAATCAAACAGCAACCAGCGTGACGTGAGGGGCACGCACTATTTTAATAAAATGAATGAAATGCAGCATGTGGAGGACTAGCCTCAACAGAGAATCAGCTTTCTACGTTGAGGCTAGTTGAGTACGGAAAAGAGACGGCAGCAGCAGCAGCAGAATCAGCAAAAAGAAAAGCTCCTCCTGAAATTTGTTCCGGCACACCCACTCCATCAACCGCAGTTTATTCTTTAATCTTAAAAAATGACAACACAAGACTTCACTTATAATCAGACGTCAATTTAGAGAGTAAAAAAGAGGATGCACATGACATTTGCTTGTGATTGTGAGGTACAACTTGGCTGCTTACAACAACAAGGCTAACGAAGTCTGAAGTAAACAGGAAACAAAAACTTTTGTCTCTCTTTCGCCTGGAGAGCATCATGGGTAATGAAGTCTGCCAAGACCTCGAAATTATTCTCTGTACTTGACTCACGCAGAGCGGCATCCATCACCTCTATCACCTTCATCACATTTGAAAATATTGAACGTTTCAGGCAACATCGCATGACTCTCTGCCATGACAGCCAATTAGTGTTGAGATTCTCCCAACGTCACTGACATCCTGACAGAATTTGCTGAATGGACAATGAATCAGATATGGCTGTCAAAACAACAAACCTGTGTGTGAGTATCACAAAGCTCCTATGACACGATTCTACACAGTACGGGATAATGTTATGAACACAGGCACGACGTTGATAAATTTTCCAACGTTTCTGGGACTTACACAATTGACACTGCAGAAATGATGACCAAATCGGTAATGACAGACGATGGCAAGTGCCACCTTCCTCCTGACACTGCTAGCTAACGTTAACTGCAGCTGACACAGAGCTGTGCAACACAAATTCACAGGTTCTCGATGATTTTATTTATTTAATTTTTGTTTATTTCGAGCATGTATAAAAAATATATCTATGTGTATATATGTAACAACAATAACAGTAGTTACAAATATATAGAGAAAATAAATAAACAAATACAATCAATAAGGAAAGACAAGGCTTTTCATTGGTCATCCCTCAAACATCATAATATTATTGCCCAAGATGAAGAAGGAAGAAGTATAAACTTATGAAATCCTACCCCCTTAGTCACAATTTAATTATAACAGTGTGATATAGTGTGATTATATAATATACAGAAAATACTAATAATATATACAATCAACCATGAACTATCCATATAACATAATATATTATGTTATGCCCCCATAATGATAGCTACTGTTCCTGGTGATTATCATCGATTTTCATCATCTCTGTATCTCTGAAAAAAAAATCTCTTTGTATTTCTTCTTAAACTGATGCATATTACTACATTGCTTTATGAACACAGACACGTCGTTAAGTTCTCAACATTGCCTAGGACCTCCATGACTGATATAGCCTTGACCTGCAAAAAAAATGGTTATATTGGCCATAGTTAGTGACAGAAAGTGTCCGGTCCCCTCTTTAACTGAACGAGCTTATATAGGCGGGCTGTGTATCGTAGATGACATGACTCCAGCAATGATCCAAAATATGATCCAATACGATAAAGCAACACAATACTGACATTTCTTGCAGTAAACATTGCATTCATCGCTTTCTGTCAGAATGCAGCTTAATTTAGGTTGCAGCTGTGCTTGAAAAAATGTAATACCAAACAACCTAAAGGACCAATGACAAAAGGAAAAAACTGACAGGGTGAAATGATATAGAATCAATCAAGCCCAGTCACATCCACACAGTCTTTCACACAGCTGTGTGAAAGGACAATGCATGGTGAGGGGCTTTAAAGGGACAATTTTCTCATGCTGAAAAGCAAAATATTTATGTGGTAACAGTTTTCTGTCACCTCATGGTGCACATCAACATGACATTCAACTCTAGCTAGCAAAAATGCCGTGCAAAAATGAATGCAGCCAGGATACTGGTGGCCTGAAGTTTAAGTGCATTGAGTTTTCCCAATGAGGAAGTCAAGACTTCGCTAACTTCCTCATGTTTGGTACATGTGGTGATAATGCACAATGATGTGGGGTACTTTTTCATTTGTTTTTTAAGGCTCTCTGACATTAGTTCTTCCTAAATGATTCACATCAACGCCATGCAGTACTGCAGGTCAACTATTATTTATCAGTCAATTTACCTTGGTTCGACTATATTAGCCAAACAACAAATAAGTTTCGAACACTAAAATGTTTGAAGAAGAAGAACCTGTGCTACAATATTAAAGGTTTATGAAACAGACAGACTTTCACTCCACCTCTTCCCCAAAAAGAAGCGTCTCTCCTCAGATCCAAGCTGAGACGTGCTCGTCTGCCCCAATGCAGTTTCCTTGTACAGTCGACATAAATAAAGCATGCGCGGTGTACGACAAGGCCTATCCTCTGTGTCCAGTCACTTATCATTAGGGAGAGTGACACATACTAACTGCACTATGTCATAATTAGACAACACTCACTTCGCTTGGAATCCGGAGGAATAACACATGTGACACGTTTGTACCGCAGGGTAAAACACAGGCGACGGCTGCTGCACTGCTCTCTGCTACTGCAACAGTAAAAGGACTCGTAACAACAGCTGTGTTTTCTAAAAACAGAGGCTGTTGTTTCTTGAACTTGTTTTCGATCCTGTGTGTTTCTAAACTGCACTAACAAATTTAGTAACACTTAGCTCAGCGATGGAGGAGAGAAGGTAAGGAAACGTGGAGAATTCTTCCCAAAGACATTTGGCTTTTAAATCTGGAGAGGCAGCAGTTATTTTCAGGTCAACTTAATAGTTGATTTTTTTTTTCCCAGTTAATTAAATGACTGTTTTTGCAAAGTCAGAAAATAGTGAAAATCTATATATAGTTTCCTAAAGCCAAACACGAAACATTCAAATTGCTTTGGCTCCAAAACACAAAAACAGTCAATTTCAAACTGAAAAAACCTCTATATTTGATAAATGTACCTTTATAAATTACATTTATTTTTGTTTCCTAATGGATAAATTGTTTTTAGCACTAGGCTTAAGCCTTTTTTTTTTTTTTTTTACATTTTGGCATCACAATCATGCTGTCATGCATGCAGTTGTTTTAGGGGCTTTTTGGCTCAGTTTTCTAAATCAGCTGTGGCTGCAGATTTGTAAGAAAAAGAAAAAAACACCTTTCAGTAGATCACAGCACCAAAGTACATCAACCGAACCTGTTTTAACAAAAACTGGATATTATAGCTTCTATAATTGTGCTGCAGTAGATGAATCTTATAAACTGTTATACCATTTAACCAAGTTTGCTCAATTATCTGTACTTTATTTTGAGCACATCACCCTTGCCTGCATCTCCATCAACGTCAGACGTCTTATTTGGAGGTTAGACTCCATACTGTAAACAGCAAATGACAATGAGATCATCTCTCTTTCTGTGAGGATGTGCAGGCGCCGGATTTATTATATTAGCCCGAGTCTGAGTCGCTTCCGTTCCAGGAAAGCTTCAGATTAACTTTGAGTCAAATACCATCTTTTGAAATTTTGGGGCTGGATTATCAGCACAAAGACTGAAAACTGTCTCTTTCCCCCCCTGCTTCTCCATATTCTCTGATAGAATAGCACACAGGCAGAGTACACAGTGTTTTCCGCTGAATAAACCACATGTGTCATCACAGAAGATCCAGTGTGTGATCAGCGGAGAGAGGCGAGAGGCGCAGGAAAAAAACGTGGAAAGGTTAAGTGTACACAAAGATATTGATGTGTGACTCAGAGAGAAGAAAGAGGAGTGGAAAGCTGTCGGATGGTGAGCCATGACTAACCGGAGAGAGACAGGAAAGACGGAGAAGAGAAGAGAGGCAGGTAGGTAGAAAGGAGTAGAGGTTGAGACCAAAGCGGGTTTTAAATGAGCTGCGCAGACAGACGGGCACGGACTCAGAGACGGAGGGACAGTCGCATGTCCCCTGTCCCCCGTCTAGCTGCACTAATCAGCAACACAGTGTCCCCCTGGGTGACTTAAGCTCCTGCCGAACAGGACTCTGTGGATGTCAACAACCCACTGATCCCCTGCTTCCTGGTGAGAAACACACACACATATACACACAAACAGATGTGCAAGCACTCGAGCAGTCACTCTCTCGCTCACTTTGCAGTATACACTCCCACACAGGGTAGCGCAGGGCAGTGTAGGGCTGGCATCAATACAGTATTATCAGGCCCATCAGGTGACAGAGCTATTCTTAGAGTTTCCATATGCACCAAAGAGGGGGGAGATAGAGAGGGGTTAGAGAGGAAAAGAGGCCGGGGATGAGTGCATTTGTTCGTGTAAGAGAGAAAGTTTAGAGTGACAGAGAGGCCAGAGGAATGAAGGAGAGGAGTTCAGTGGATAAAAGGGAAGGAATGCTCTGAATTCACCAGCTAAACCAGGAAGCTTCAGGGTTTTGGGTCTATCTAAAAATGTCTGAGGGCTTTTGGTTGCTGTAATCATTCCTCCTCTTTGTACTCGCCATGCAGTGATCCATTCCTAGTGCTCAAACACTGTGAACTATGGGCAGAAATATGCAAAAATGCCATTCAAAGTTCTGCCAAGCCTGATATGAGGCATTGGTCGTCTGAACATTCAAAAATCAAATCAGTCGATTCACAGCCAGTATGAAGAGGAAGAATAATAACAACAACAGAGAAAATAACAGAGGAAGAGTAAAAACAACGACCAATAACGCAATTATGTTTATCCAAAAACATATGGTGTGTGAGTATTGCATGAAGATGTCCATATGTCTCAGCAACAGTCCAGTTTTCAATCAAAATCACCAACTGACATCACTTGTGCTAAAAAAAGAATATGTGAGATATTTTTGATGGCAATGTATGGATGTAAAGGCAGAATAAAAGTACTGTAGTTCAGGAAAGATGACAAAAAGATTTTTTTTCCCTACAAATTGACTCACAAAAAAACAGTCTAGGAAAAGGTGCAAATAAATAAAAGAAAATGCTTCTTTTTTTTAAAAGAACACATTTTTATCAGAATAATTCATGAGCAATTAGTCTGATTTTGGTACGCAGTAATTATTAAACCATAAGACATCACAGGCACTCTGCAATTACTAAAAAAGCTTCAAAAAAAGACCAAACACTCAACCGAAATCACATCTGTCACTGGGCATCACTGCTGCACATTTAAAGCTGCATTAACACGAGGTCTGTGTAATGCTATCAGTTCAATTTCCATATAAAGAAAAGAAAAAAAGAAAATTGGAAAATAACATTCTAGTTTACTTTTTGTTTTTCTACAATTTTCTGTTTTTATCAGATGAATGTACAATTTAGAAGTTGAAGTCCTTTTTTTGAAACATTTAAAAATATAAAATTAGGAAGTTTCTATTTCTGTTCTTGTGTTGGACTGTTTGAGAAAGCGGGATCCAAGCGCCTGACTCAACTTATATCTGACTGGCTGGCAGGGCCGTTACATCTGGTTATTACGGCACAGTGCTGAAACCTGGCTGTAACCATATAATGTCAGTAGTTGTAATGTTTGGTGAGTCACTTTTTTCCTCTAAATGCACATTTAATAGAAGATTATCTAACTTTTACAATCATTGTTCTGTTTTTGTTTTTTCTTTATTTCAATCTGTGGAGCAGCTGCATCTAAAAGTGTCTATGTAGCATAACAAGGCTAATTTCATAAGCTGGCATCTTTAGTGTTTTCGTCCAAGGTAAAATCACTATATATGGTATACTTTGTATATTGACATAAACACAGTCCTCCTTGTGAGTTGGCATCTCTATCAAATGTGCATTTAGAAGAAAAAGCAACTCACCTAATGTTACAACTATTGACAGTAGGTTTCAACATTGTGCAGTCACAAACGGACGTAGCAGCCCCACCAATCAGATCCAAGTTTAATCAAGCGGGACAAGTGGCCCATGCCAGCCAGTCAAACATAAACTGAGTCAGGTGCTAGATCCTTCTCAGATTTTACAGTATATTTTTCAATTATCCATTTTTCTTTCCAATATCCTACAAATAGAATATTCCTAATTATATATAATAAGTATATATTAGTCTGACGAAAAACAAAAAAATTGAAATCAGTTTTTCAATTTTACATTTTTCACTTTTTGCATGGAAAATTTAACTGATAAACATAACATGGACCATTTAATAGAAACAGTAATATCCATTCCTGAAATGTTCTTAATGGTTTTGGTTAGCAACAACCTTGGTTCACATGGCAAAAAATTTAAATGTTGCCTGGAATGCACTCTTTAATGCCACAGAAGCATGTGTGTGCACACAGAGACAAAGTTGGGATGGTTAATGTAATGTGCTCCATCAGGCTGTGGTGTAGCGGATTTGCTGTGGGGAGAATCTGCACTGAAACAGATTAATCAGAGCTACAGTGCTCCCGTCTGGATGCATGCCATTTGTATCTGAAGGCAGAACCTCCTCACCACTATAACTCACGGAGCACACACTCACAGAAATACTGAAATGAAACGTGCCCTCTTAGGCGAAGCGCATGGCCACTGCAACTAGTCATAAGACAAGAGCAAACAAGCCGCCAGCCTTGCACAACAATACACACATAGTTACATAAAGTATGTACACATGCAGGTACACGCCTGTCACACACACACACATGCAGGCAGGCTATACACGCGAAAGCTTTAATGGAAAAACACTCTCCGTCTTTTCTTGCCCAATCTTTTTTAGTCTCTGAAGCATGCAGACACAGCAACATCCCACCTTGCTGTGAAAGTACTCCAACGCTAATCCCACATGCTGGCGCCCCCCTAAAACTGCATTTTTGCTAAGGGACGCAAAGCTCATACATAGCTAAACTAAGCTAATCTGCAATAGGTTCAGAACACTCGCAGCAAAGATTTGACTAAAAACTCTATAGATACAAGAAAGTCATCCTGCGCATAACTTCACAACATAATGCTTTACAACAGCCATTGTCCACAGTCCACTACTTTGCATGCTAGCTCAAAACTCAAACAAATTTAGAAAATATATCAACCATCAAAAAAGAATTGAGCTTCAGAAGCAGAAAACGCCAGAATACAGAAACACTGCAAGTCATGTATACAAAACAGAACAGAAAAGAAGTTTTCCAGGGAGGAAACTAACAACTTATGATACACCATGAAATTTAATGTTAATAATGTTAATTTAAGAATTATTAAAATTGAGATATTGGCTATGAAGCTACATTTGCCTTTTTGCTAGTTTCTAGCATGTCCATTAGTTTTTAGTGTCCCATGGAAACATAATGTTGTAATTCAATTCTGTTATTGTTTTGGAATTAGAGTGTAATTAATCCATATTGTGACGCAACTAAATACCAGTTTACCACATTAACATGCTTTAGCATCCACACCTATTAAAAACAAGCTATTTTTTAATGTATTGCATGTAAAGTCAGAGAAGGGGAGGAAAGAGAAAAGTTTTAAACATCCATCAGTTGTCAGCCACTACCATCCAAAATATGTAGATTACATGCAAACACTGGACGCATCTCTGATATTTTAATGGACTGATTTCTTTCAAGCTCCAATTAAACTTCAGATGGCCATTTTAAATATCTGTGTACACACAGGGCAAGCATGTTCACAAAAATGCTGGATTTATACTTTACATTTTACAAGTTTAATTTGATCATTGCAGATGCTATTACTTACTTCTAATTCATAAAATATATATATTTATTTCAAAAAAACTTTACTTATGAGCGTTCTAGAAATCTCATTTGTGGCTTGCACAACTACAGTGATGCCACCTGCTTTATGGTTTCCCCTTATAAAGTGTAATGCACCACAAATGAGGGTTCTGTCAGGAATAGATGTTGACCAAATAAAAAGACATTTTTTAAAGGACAAGTTCACAGCAGCAGCAGAGAAGACTGAAGCCAGGCAACACAAATTATTCGGTGGACTTAATAGTAGGTTGACAGACTAAGCCAAACACAATGCAGTGTTAATAATGTGGAAATGTTAAGAAGAAATGATTCAACCTAACCTACAAGGAAAAAAACGAACAGCCATAAATAACCTCAACAGTCAGCTGTAAATTCCTCACAACTTAACTGCTAATTTCCATCAAATTGTTAATAAATCTCTGCGAAGTTCACTACAGGCTTGGTCTCATGTGTGTCCCAAACCGCAATAACCAGCAGCATAACATTTACATCAAGTCTATTTAGAAATAATATCATTTCCACCCCAAAGTAAAGTTGTATTTCAAATAAAACTATGTGTATTTGTCTCCTTGCTGAAGTCATACTTAGGTCCAATTTGTCAATGAGGCCCAAAACATGTGGTGGTTGACTGAGACTGCGGGCCAAACCTTTCAACCAGTGTTTAAATGTGTTTGGATAGTATGTTTTTGTTTTTGTTTTTTTAATGAATGCATGTGTGCACGTACATACAGCAGTTTAGCACAATAGTTCCCACTGTGAGGTTAAGAACTCAACACGGCATCACACTCCATTTTTGGTTTTTATCTTTTCATCTTTTACACTTGGACTGATGGGAGTCTCAGTACATTTTCTAGTTGCAACTGTCAGTGATGATAAATCACGTCTGAGCCAAACACTCCCTTCCTCTGTTTTGATGGAGGATTGGGAGATGGGGAAAAAAATAGCTATAATTAATTTAGTATTTTTTAACTAAAATAAAAACCTGAATAAGTCACATCAAAAGAGGTTGCAAATAACAAGATCGTTCAAAAAATTGGGGGCCATGTAGTTAAGGTATCGCATAAAAAACAAAAAACAAAATGTTTACATGATTTAATATTTTCAGTGTCCTCAAAAGGCAGACATTAACCTCAGTGTGCACAGTCAACATTTTCTCTGCCACTGAGCCCTCCTGCTCAACCTGGAACTTTTTGTTAACACACACATGCTCACTGAAATATTTTTTTCTTATTCAATTATAAGCAATTCAAGTTCTAATATACACCTACTGGTGCAACCTAGACACATCATCAGTGTTGTATCTTGGGGTCACGGGGTGTTTCAGGTCTCACAACAGACACCCTCACCCAGGGGACCCAGCCGGGGGTGATCAAGCCCCGGCTTGTGTCTAGGTAGTATTTGTGGTCCACGGATCACCCCGCTTGATCCACAGCCATCTGGACGCCTTTTCTGCTGCGTCAGAAATGTTCTTGATGGCTCTTCTGTTCTGCAGTCCTTTCACTCCCAGCATCTTGAGTGCCCTGATGAGAGACTGGCCGACGAATCCTCTGCATCCAACCTCGATGGGGTTGCAACGGGTTCTCCACCCCTTGCTTCGGCATT
>JAQLOL010000005.1:6355931-6371444 GCA_029783665.1 Naso thynnoides | reverse complement strand
TCCAGCTTATAGAGTGCCTAAGTCACGCCCCTCTACTTCCGGGCCATAGGACCTTAATATGGAAAATATATAAATGGAAGTCAGTGGAGAGGAACAAATTATTTTTTGATCCCATTTGGCTTGTGCACTGAATTACACATACGATGGTTGGCAATTTAAAAGATAATTTTTCATGTAAAGAAAGTCACATTTTTTCATCAAACAGTTAAGTGACGTTTTTTGTGAGACCGCTCACTCAACTACACGTCTCATCTCGAACAATATAAGTCACCCGGTACAAAACACACAGGCATCTTGGCTGTCAGAGGGGGGAAAATGTAATGACGTCAGTTATGCAACTGGTGTTGTAGTCTTTATGATGATGTATTTTCACAAGCTAATACATCAACCGTTTGACAACAAACATAGACTCTCTTCACATGAAAAATTATCCTTTAAACTGACAAATATCATATGTGTAATTCAGGGCACAAGTCAAACAGGATCAAAAAATACTTTTCATTTCCCCATTGACGACTATTTATATTTTTTCCCGTTATAAGGGCCCATGGGGTCCAACGGAAGGGGCATGACTTAGGCACTTTATAAACTCGGTTTCTACAGGAGCAGTCAGCAGTTAGTCTTGGCAGATTCTGAAACAGATTAATTCATGGGTTTTTTTTCCCCCAACTCTTCGCTTGCCTACTTTTCTCTTCGCCCCCACCTGTTCGGACGCTTCCCTAGACAATGAGAAAACCACCGTGTTGCACGTTAACGATTCACTGTGACAGATGTCGGTGGTGGTTTTTCTTTGACATTTGTGGGGTTGTGCACTGAGGGGGAACATTCAGGGATAACAACCTGAGCTACGGCTTGATGGCAGTTAAGTTCTCCAACATGACAATCACAGTAGAGCATATTGAAAACACAGTCAAACCCTCACAGAACTGGACTTCCAGGGAGCTTACCAAGCACTGCAGTAGCATGTATTGCTCCACAAAGGGCCACTTTGAGGACAGTGATCAAATTGAAATTAAGTACGGTTTGTGCTTTTTAGTTTCAGAACCTAGAGATCACACCTCGTGCGACAATGTTACCTATTTATTCAGACTGACAAACTCGTGAAGGACATTTTTATGTCTCCATTTGGTTTTAAGGTATACTTAGCTCAGCTGCAGACATGTATGTCTCTTTATTAAACTCAGTATCTCCTGTCCAGGTTGGTAGACCAAACCAGCATGTTGTCATTCACGTGGTTGATGTGTACAAAGCTATGGCACATCCTGAAGGAAGTTTATAGACCTGTGTTTGGCTTTCTAGGCCATATTTCATCTTAAGTTGCAAATATATTTTCTAAATCACACTTTCTACCAAACCATACTGCCCATTTTTATTTGAGTATTTATATAGTGACACATTATTCACCTTTTCTCCACTGCATTCATGCTCACTTCCGTAAATCCATACTCCGTTTCCTTGAAATTTTTAAAATCAATACAGCTGCAGACACAGATTGGTCACATTGGTCATGAATCAAACATTCGTCATGTAGCACTGTACAACAAATGTTAATAAAACCCTTAGATGAATCCAGGGTGAATGTAAGACATGAAGAAGAAAATGAGCAACATATTTCTGTAAGGTGAGAGCTTGTCAGAGTATAATTACTCAGCAAAAAGTGTAAAAGGATTTCACTTTCACAGCTTCAGCCGGTGTCTTTGGTTCCTGCCTGAGCAAGGCACTGTGAACCTGCCAGGCCTTCCTGTTTCTCTCCCTTACTGTGCTGTACATACAGCGTTACAACACACTCCCACATTCACACTGGAAACTCATCCTCACACAGGGAGGTTGCTGAAGGCTCAGGGACCTTCATTAAAACACTGTGTAAACCCTTAATGATGCAGCAAAGAAAACATCCATTACACTGCGGAGTTTCTCTCAAAAGAACTGTGTACAAGATTTAGTGGAAAAAATGGCGCAGAGAACATGTATGTTCAAATTCAAGTTCGTAAACACAACAAAGAAGGAGAGCAGAGTTGCCAAAGCTTCCTGACTTTAATAAAACAATCATTTCAACTCAAACCACGATCTCTCCCTCAACCTAACAAAGTCAGATTTGTGACTAAACCAAACCAATCCTCAGTCATAGCACTGTCAGATCCTTAAAATTGATCCTTTAAGAGTGATTTGTAAAAATTTATGAAGGCACTGACAGATGATGTCCTGCCTCAGTGGTGTCAGATAGGGAAACACTTCCATGTGTCATTGGAGAGCAGACAAAACAGCTCATTTTGTTGTTTAATTTGGAGGACTTGTTAAAACAACACTGTTCTGCTTGTTTGCTATCCAGGACTAATCAGATACTGGGTTCATCATTAATCATTGCACCTCTTTCCTTTCAAATAATGGTTTGTATTAATTTCTATTGGTTTATTTTGTAACAAAGTGTCCTCATTCTTCTGCTGTCAGGTTTCTGTAGAAAAAAGGAAAGATCACAAGCCATTTCCACATGCCTTTGCAACAAGGACAGATGTTCACCTAGCCAACACCAATATAAATAACCGTCATGCCAAACTGGCCCAACCTACAGGTGCTCAACCATCTTGTCTATTTAACCCACTTTCTAAAATCTTTTCTTTTCTTTTCTTCGTTAACAATGAGTAAATATTGTCATTTTTGAACAAAGCAAATGTTCAGATGAATTAACAAAGCTTCTGTAAACTGACGGAAAAACGTTGGCCAATTTGGGTGACAAGTCTCCCACTTCCTACTTGTCTGCAAACAGCAAAAGGCATAAATTTGTTTTCAGCTCACATCTGGTGATGTGACTCTTTCTTCAATACAGTAACTTTTTTTAAAATCTCTGTCTTGTTATATGATTTGTTGAGTTGTGCACTTACACTATCAAATATATTATTGTTCTAACTCAAAGGTTTCTGTAGTTTTATAACCAGTTAACTGTACAGTTGATTTTGTTGCCTGTCGTTACCTTCTGGGGTAACATGAGTTACAGAGCGAGGAAGGAACGTGTCAAACGTGACTAATCATAACATGAATAAAACTTAAATGCATTGCTTTGTCTGTGAACATTTCAGCCTTAGTCAGTCAGGTAGATTTTCATCTGGAATGGTGGCTATTTAACAATGAAATTACCTAAATCTATGAAGCCACACTACTTTACGACGTCAAGTCTCTTTATTTTCGTGCTGTGATTAGGAAAACTCCAGCTGCAGAAATTGCATATTGTGCATTTAAATATTTTGCATAAATCTACATATATGAAAACTAAAATCATTCCTTACAATACAATAAAAACTTGGTAATCTTCACTGGTTGCACTTGGCAACTGTGGTGGCACTGCAGTATGTGCTTCACCACCTGTTTCAGATATTTCACTTTCCTGTGTTTCAGTCAGACACATGGCAGAGATCTGCTCTCCACTGAGCGAACTCTTTTAAACCATTACACAACTCCTCGACCAATGAGCAAAGGGAGAAGTTAGAGAAGAAAAGTCCTATTGAGAGCATCACAAAAGACAGCCATGATGTTTGGCCTTGGAACCTGTGGATCGTGACTCTGTTGCTATAAGAGCAGGTCTGTCAAAGTAACAATTTAATGAGCCATTATCAAAGAGCATTTCTTGTTGGGGCCTGACAGCAGGCAAACTTGACTTGTGTTGGTCTGTCAGTTTCTTAGAGCTCTGGGTCTCTGGGTGCCTCTCATGCACATGTTATTGTGTCTATCTTTGCATATACATGTGAGGAAAGAGCTGACAGACCAGAGAAGAGAAGAGATCAAAAGAGATGAACAGAAGTGAACAGAACTAGGGATGCACAATATTAACGGCACGTTATCTGTATAGGCCGATATTGGCTTTAAAGTTTATTATTGGATATCGGCCAGCACACCAATATAACAACCAATAAGCTGTTTCCTTGACTAAATGCTCGTGTCAACGCCATTTTCACATGTTCCGTGTGGACAGACTTTATGTTTACTTACTTGGTCTCTTGTGAAACAGGCCAAATTTGCCCTGGTTGTGGGTATAGTTATGACTGTCTCAGGGAGAGCATCATCCAGTTTAAGTAGGATGTATCTTACTTGTTTTGTTGAAAAGCAATTGTCATACATAAATATGACATGTTTTACATGACGAAAGTTCAAGTATTTTTCTTCTTTTGCACAAGGAATGAATATTACATCATTTTAAGCTCTGTATTCTATGCCTGCATTTGCACACCAAGACAATAAGAGTATGCACAATAATAATGTGTGTAAATTCCACAAGAGAAGAGACTTGATGATCTCTGCAATTAGGTGTGGGGGAAAAAAACATATATATCGGGATCGATTATCTGCCTAATGAGTTGTAAAATACTGGCATATCAGATATCGGCAAGAAATCCAATATCCTGCATCCCTAAACAGAACTCAGGAAAAGGGAAGATTTTGGTGGAATCGTAGACTCACAGCCATGTATCAATATACTTGTCTCCAAAAGAAAACAAACAGACAAAAAAAAAACACCTCATCTTCTTTGGCATGCTACTGAATAAGAAATAAATTGAAGAATAAACCACATACACACACATAAATATGCATACACACACACACACAAACACACACGCACCAAAGTGTGACCTTCAGGTTTGATCATCTGCAATGCAGTGATTAGTTTTATTGGTGTGGTAGCAGACAGCATTGATAAGACTGTTTCCCTGTTCACATGGAGCCCCCATCATCATTTCCCAATGGTGGCTATTTTCACTGATTTTGTTTATTGATTTTGTATCTTTTTAATTTCCCACAGTGTGATCATCAATGTACATGCAGGTCGCCCTCAGTGATTCCTCTGGGGATCTAAATAAACGTTGAATTGAACTGAATCTGAGCTTGTTCTATATGTTGCAGACTATTTAAACTTATGCTGAGAATCAGTGAAGTTAACGACAACAAAAAATATATATAAAATATTAAAAGTTCCATGTTTAATCTGTCAACTGTCACCGCATCATTACAGCTGGTGAAATTTTTAATGATAAATGTGAATTCATGTGAATCTTATACAAAAGCTCACCAAGCTTTCTGCTGGGACTCACCATGCTCTTCTTCCGTCTTTAGTACCTTGCGTATACGTCGCTCCACAATCTTAACAAAGGATGTTAACTCCATATGTGGCTGCAAAGGCCTAGACTAGCTTGATTTCTCTTAATGATCTCTGAAAATAAAAATAATCTAATTTAGAGCAGAAATATCCTTTGCACTGCTGCTCGAGTTTTTACACTCATCGTGATGTCCCACGGAGCTTGACACAACCTTTTTAACCAAATCACACAAGCATGGCCACTTCACCTTACACACGTACACATACATGCACACACACATACACACCTCCTCTGTCACCCTGCCAGTGAAAACACTGCCAACCATCTCCCAACCAGAATCTTTTCAACATTCAGATAGCTTTATCCCACCGATAGTGCTGACACTTTCTTAGCTCACTCGAGGTGACCCACCGGGAATGTCAAGTGCTGTCGTGTCATGGCTAAATGGTGTTGGTGAAATGGCAACTTGTGTAATGCCTGCATGGCATGCGGCAGCCAGTAAGATTGTGTGTTGAGTGCTCAAACAACAAAAAAGGTCTCTGGAAAATATTGTGCGGCTGGTTCAGCATGTTTGAACAGTTTCAGCTTCCACTTTGTCCCCTGGCGCTGCATCTGTCCGCTCTCTGACACACTGTACCTGAGTGCTCCGCCATCTCTAGCCTAGTGTGTATAACTGAAAACAACTGGCCTTGCTGCGCAGAGAGAGCCGAGCACTCACCACCACAAACAGGTTACTCAGTCTCACCCCACCCCATCATCTCTCTTCCTCTCTCTGATTCTGAATAGAGGACAGCAGGCGCGTTTGGGAATAAAACGGTGGGAAGTGCACTTGAAGACAGCCGTGTGCAAGCATTGTAAACAAGTATGAAAATAAGAACTTCCAAAAGGTCATCATAAAAAACTTTGACAAAGCTGTGTGAGTGGCCAGGATGAAAAAAGAAATGCAACAAAGTGTTGAGCCTGCCGGGTGTGATGAATGAGACGGAAGCTTGGGGGCTAATGCCTTTTTTTTCTTAACAACAAAACTGTTGGGAAGTGTTCCACTGCTCCAAAACAATGTACACAAAAATGAATGCATGGGGGGGGGCAGAGGGAGAGAGCAGGGGGAAGACAGAGGCAGCAGCAGCACAATACTGCCTGCTGCACTGCAGCAAAAATCTACACAGCATACCATAGCCACCACACAACCTCCAGCACTGCACAGAACAGAGCCTTTACGGGGGGAGAGGAGTGATAGAGTAGACAGTGTGTGTGTGTGTGCGTGTGTGTGTGCGTGTGCGTGTGTGTGTGTGTGTGTGTGTGTGAATAAAACTGGAAAACACTCTGATAATTAAAAGACAAAAGACAGAGCACAATTTTATTTTTAGCATGCTTTTCCTAAGACTCTCAACAAATAGCATGAATCAATCACACATCATTCAAAAATCAAGATGGCTTTGTATGTGTCTGAAAAAATGTTCGTGAAACACCGTTTAACAAAGCCAATGAGTCTCAACTGTTACAAGCTCTGTGTTGACAAGAGCTGGTCTCTTAAGCACAACTCCTCTAATTGGGCATTCAGACTGAAAACAGTCCTGCATTAAAAGATGGAAGAAACAATAAAACATTATCCAGGAAGTCTAGCATTTATCAGATGCAAAAACATCGCACAGTGATTTTCCAATATTATGAGGAAGGATCCTGCAGCTCTGCTAAGTTGTTGCAGCAAGATAAACAGCAGAAATGTTACAAAGAAATCTACCAGGACCCTTTGTTGGCCACAAAAATAGTTTTAATATCAGCACATATCTGAGAACGTATACGGCAATAATGATATATCTACAATAGGTCAATATTGACCAATAATATCTGCAGACTAATATATGGGTCAGGCTCTACTCTGCACTCCTGCAACGTCAACAAACTGGCTGCATTCAAATGAATAAGGGTACTGCATTTTTTTGAAACTGTGAGTTTCAATCATTCAGAGCATTACAGAGACTTCTGAAATGTGCACCAAACTCCTCATAGCCAAATAAAAAGCCCATCAGTCACTGAACGTCTGCCACAAAAACTGAACTTCAAAGCGATTCAGCACTGAACACAGGGCTGCAGGACTTAACAATAATGGTTGTTGTCCTGGGCAACCAGGAAAAATGCCATGTCAAGCTAGTAAATCTAGCAATTTATTTCCCAATTAAGTGATCAAGAAGAATGAACATTTTCTTTGTTGGAGCTCATAATAGACGTATCTGTTAGGTAAGCCATCTCCATGTCTTTCCACCTGTGTTAAGAGCTGCACATGTGTATTATGCAGTCTCTACAAAAAGACAACAGATGTCTATGGAGGATGTGTGTGAGCTGAAGCGCAAGCAAACATTTAATTTATCCTGGAAACAGGAGTTTAGTTACGAGGTGTGAGAGGATTAGGGCCCCAACTGTGTTTTTTGCAGTTTGCTGCAAGTTTGAGAGAAAGGTGAATTTAACAGTTATTTTGCAAAGCGCTACAAAACCATAACAAGAGCCGACAGCATCTCATTTGCCCACAGCAATTAATTTTTAATCTTTGTTGCTATTTGACAACAGCTAATAAAACAATCTGTGGAAGGACAAGTAAAAATTGACTTTAAACAAGTGGAATTCTGACCTATTTACTCGATCGAGCAAGTGAAAAAACAATTGCATTACATGAAACCAATCTACCAATACCAAACACCTCTAAATCTGGCTGCTCCTTTTTATCTCTTTTCAGGTATGGTTCTCACCATTAGTTTACATTCAACTATGAAATCACATATGCAAAGAGACAGAGAGAAAAGAGAACATCCTACTCAGCTTATCCCTTCAGCAAGGAGCACAGTCAAATGATGGACAACAGTAATAAATGAGCTGCAGGCCAATAGTGAGTCATGAAATTATATCAGCGATCAATCATAATCGAATCATTAAAATGTTCTTCCAGCACAGGAAAGAAGCACGCTGTGCTAACCTCGCTCTTTGTCTCCCTCCACCAGTCCTCACTGCTCCAAAACACTCCAGCAGCAAGCCTTCACTTTAGCTGTGTGCCTCTGGCTGTAGGATTTGTAGTAACACTACAGTGGCTCAATAACACATATACATACACACACTTGCTCGGTGTGTTGTGTTTGATGAAGGTTAAATATGCTTAATTCCTGTCAACAGAGCCATAGGTAACACGACCAACCTTCTCGTCGCCCGGCACAGCGACATGCTAATGTGACTGCATCATATTCTGCTCAGCCAGGAAACAATATTAGTGATAGCGCTCACCTAGCACACTCTGTCAGCCCTCAAACCAATCAGATCTCTGGAATTATCTACTTTAACATCAGCTAAAATATAAATAGACTCTGCAAGCATAAGAAAACAGAGCTAAATCTTTCTGTCCAACAAAAAATAGCAATGTCCAAATGAATGAATCTAACAAATGTTTATTCCTAGGACTTTTTCCCCTGTTGTATTTTTACTATTATTTGGTTTCCATAATCTACTTCAGTGGTTTGTCAAATTCATATTTTACAGTAAGTGTTTGTTTTCTGTTGGATTTGCTTCATCTCATCTGCAACAGCATTTTTTCCACTTCTTTTCCTTGTATTTCTATCAAGTTCTATCAGGCATGAAGTTAGCCGCCTGTTCTCTTCCTGTGTGCCTGCTGCGCATCATAACCGTTCATGATTACACACTTAAGATGGATAATTCAAAACCAGATTGAAAGGTTTTTTTTCACTTGCCACGTGTTATCCTCTCATTAAAGTAAGTTACAGCTTTTAACAGATTTCAGTTTTAATCATGCAACAAGTTTGCTTACATTGCTATTTTGACTTGACTTGGAAAGCATTCAAACTCATCTAGCCCATTACTATGACAGAGTAAGAGAGTCTGTAATGCATTCATGCCTGTGCTTTTCTCTGCATTAGGTGTGAAGACTCAAAGACACATGGTTTATCTTTTAATTAACTGAATTAAAAACCATCTAAATGAATTGAACAGTTGAAAAAAGTCTTTTTCCCAGGGATCCACTAATCCAACTATTCTAATACTGATTCTTGCAGTGGCCATCAAAAACACAATGAAATTTCGCAAAACACTTTAACATTTTACAAAACACAATGACATTTCTTAAAATACAACTAACTTTCATGAAACACAACAAAATTTCACAAAACACAACATTACAGAAAACATAACATCACAGAAAACAGAACAGAGCAACATCTGAGATTACAGAAAAGGTAGAGAGAAGGGAAAACACTTGTTGCTTTTGATTGGCCAGAACACAACAGCGCTACATCATCTTAAGTTTCTGTCACCCACTACTCAGCTTTATCCCTGCACAAATTTTAAACTAGTTGGAAAGATTGAAAGACCAGATGGAAATCATGAGGGACTATGTTAACAAAGGACATACATATGATGTAATTCTTGACATGCTGTTAACCCATCATGGCATAAACATTTTCCCTGGAACCCTGAAAGCACGGTTGAAAGAGTTAGGACAGAGGAGACAGGGCAGTCTACTCCTGAAAAAAGTCAAGTCAGATTTTATCAGAGCTGCGTGAACCTGGACAGATATTTGGCTACAGAATTATTAAGACGATAATGAAACAGAAACATGAACTCCACGTTAAAATGGAGATGGCGATGATGATGTTTTGTAAACTCAATGATGTAGTTTATCCATAATAATAATAATAATTTGTTGCTACATTTTCATTGTCATGTTGTGTTTTGTGAAACTTTGTGTTGTAAAATGTTGTGTTTTTGACCTTTACATCCATCATAAACTCTGATACCTCAACAGTATCTACTAATGCTGAATACCAATCCAACAACAGTGCTCTCATTTTCCCAAATTTAAAATTCTGGAAAAGGACAGGGTACATTAATTAGCATTTTAACAAATGCAAATGCACTCATGTTAGCTAAAAGGCTAACTTCCTTTGGTAGTTCCTTCGCCTGATATTAATGAGCATTCGTTTTGGTGGGCATCCATTTAAAAGAATCAGGAATAGCTGAGTCACTAAAAGGTGAGTCCATGGGCTCAACATGATTCCACGTATGACTCTGATTACTGGAAATGTCAAATTTTTTACCCAGTCCCTTTCACATCACAGTCAATTTCACATTTTTTTCAAGAAATCCAAGACTCATACTTCATTTAATCATCATTTGTCATGATTATTTTACTATTAATTTATATCTGCATTAAAATTCTAACATCATAAAAAAATACTTCAGTAAAGTGTTTTTCCTGTTTTTCTTCCCCACTGTCAACAAGTGCTTCCCTGGGAACTGCTTTCAATTGCTGTGTTATAATAAAATAAATTATAGAGTATGGTCTAGACTCACTCTATATGTAAAGTGTTTTCAAACAACATACATTGTGATTTGGTGCTATAACAATAAAATTGACACTTGTTGTGTATAATGGACATACTATGAGTTTTATATGTGTATTCACAGTTACCTTTTATCTTGGATGCATACGTGATGAAGCAAATTACTCTATATCATTCAAAATTAATTAATTAGTTCTACCTGAGGGATTTTTGTATCTCCATTACCGTTCATGTCAAAATGTTCCATTTAGACTAATGTGACTGTGCTGGAACTGTCTTAACAGCTCTGTTGGGCTGCTGATCAAAGGACACAAAACTGAAACACTTAAGAAACACTCCTATTTTGATCAGTTGTTGGTTTTCATGCCATGCATAAATCAATGTGACTGTGTTACAAGCATAAACATATCTTTGTTTGTTACAAAACCATAACAGTACTTTGGGTCAGATCCAGATCTGGTATAACACTGGAGAGGAGAGGACTGTCGACTGCATTATGGGTGTTAGAATTGAGTCAAAGAACTGCTTCAGACAAATATGTGAGAGTAAATGTAATAAGGAATGTTTTAGAGAGACACCGAAGTGATAGCACATGCAGATAGATTAACGTCTAGCAGCTATCAAAGGCTAGTCTGCAAGGGGCAGAGTTTACATGACACAATACCTAATAAGAATCAGTATTGGCTTTTTAGGTCAAGTATGTATGCACGGACAAGAAATTTCACTCTGTTTTTTCATTGCTTTCAATTTTGTTTACACAAAACTTACATAACAGCTGACAGGCAACAAAACTGAACAAATAAGGTCAAGAATGGTGAAGAACGAAGAATGTTCACAATCTAAGTAAGTGCAACATATGTTAAAAAAAGAAGTGGGTGTATAAAACCACCAATGACTTACAATATAGTAAAAATAAGACTTTAAGAAAGTCAAGTGTTGTAATACATGCTCTACTGTTACATCATCATATGTTACTCTGGGGGCCCTTTGAATCCTATTTTGTCAGTTGTCTTGGAGCTTGTGTGGATTAAGACATCTACATCACATGGGGAATTATTTTGTCAAAGCCTGCAGCAAGCATGGCAAACAGTCTATAGTTAACGCAGCAAAGAGCATTTTCTAGCATCATAGCCTTAACAAATGAATGGCCAAGTGAATGAATTCAGTGTAGAAATGAGCCTGTGCAAACTTGCTCTTCAACAGATAATCTTGTTACTTCATACCAATGATCCTTGTTAATACAGCACATCTTTTTGCTTGGATGACCACTTAAGGCCCCTTGTAGACAATCATACCTGTGCAGCTATTCAGACTATTGACTTGTACGGCTGAAATTATAGCTCTCCAGGGTCACTGTCAGTGGGAACTAAATACTCTATTTAAAAACATCTTCACTATAATCATGGCAGCTTTCAATCTAAAGAGGAAATGTCGATGGGTGAAAGGATTATTTCAGACTTACTACCACAGGGCAAATGTTGACACCACTGAATGAAGGGGAACAGCTACACCAAGATTACACAACAAACAGAAGACTAATTTTATCAGTCTTATATGTTTCTTGCTCTAACCACACTGCGTGATATGAATCTAATAAACTTGGGTATGACATCAAATTTGATGTAGGCAGACTATGCAATGATAACACCCACTGACTCACAGGCTATGATGTAAGTAAATAAAACATCAGCGAGCACCACGTTACTTAACGACATCCGTCTACACCGCTATACTGGTAGAGAAAAGCACTGAAGCTAACAAGAACCAAGCCATCGCAATGGCAGCATTTATGTGTGAGGATAAACTCAGAAGAAGAGGAAGAGGAACAGAATCCAACCTGATGCCAATTTTGTAAAGAGAGTTTATGTATTTATCAGCATGCTAACCTTCTCTATCTCGAGGGTCATGTTGATCAATGTGTCATTTCATGCTGCAATTCCATTGGTAGATCAGTAGACATGGGTCGCAGCAGCTGTCATAATGTGAGATGCTTGAAATGTGTACCAAGCTATTTTTGGTCGCAAGACTAGGATATTGGCCATCATTTCGGAGCCATGACCAAAGATATCGCCGCACTAAGTCATCTTTTGTCTGGGACAGCCTGAAATTGCACACTGTGTAGGGGGCTTTGGTGTCCGGTCCAGCCACCTTTCACTGAGCATTCTTGCATTTACAGTACTAACACAAACAGCCATGGGCCATCACACTTATTACAAGTCAAAAGCATCATGATTTTAATAAAGTTAAACAACTATTTAGAGAAAAGTGAAAAAAACTGTAAAGCTGCCATGAAAACTTTCAAGTGTAGCAGTGCAGGTACTTGAAACATTATGGCTCCATTTTCTCAGTTAAATTCACCAAATCTCTCCTCTACTTTTCCAATTTCTTGGCTGTTAATGCCGTCTAAAAAAACATCTTCATGGTTCGATTTTTTCTTTGCTGCTGTTGTTGTAACATTTCTCAAGCTGGTGATAACACAAGGTTGGATTTTTAGGTGGCAATGTTATTAACTGTCAAATAATTTTGAAGTTTTGAAGGCTGTCTGCTAGATCTGAAATCAAAGCTCTAGAGTTAATTCGGTTCTCCAGAGTTATTTAGGCCACTGATCTGCTAATGTTACAGTATTGACCCCTACAATAAATCACTCAGGTTTATCAAATCAACAAAATAATAACAATGTGGTCACATTCAACATGGCGAGGCACAGCTAACACTGAGTTAAATCAGTGCTCACTATATCATGGCATACACATGGCATATCTTTTACAGTGGCATCAATCAGTACTGATTAGATTTGTAACAGGTTCGCCCACCCATTAAAATATTCTCAATCACAAGTGTAAATATACATCATACACGGAGGCATTTCTTTTTTGAATGATGATGAAGTTCAAAAGGAGCATCTGTGTCAACTCTGCTGTACAACCGTGTACAACTGTTCAAACTTCTGGTCCAGTAAATCAATAATCTCATAGTCTAACTGCATTAGTCTCTCTTGCTCTCTCTCCTCTCTATGTCACTGTATTATAAATCAGAGTGCAGTGCATCAGCCTTGCACAGGAGCTCAGCAGCTCCAGGACAGTCAGCTTCACAGCACCTATCGTGTCCAATCCCCTGGGGTGGTGGAAGTACGGAGTGCTAACATGTGTCATGCGTTAGAGATAACCAGCTCAGAGTTGTGTCACACCCCTGCCACACCTTCACTCACAGAAGTGTGGGATACGTTATTCAGCTCCTACTATTAAGGGCAGAGGATGAGCCAAATTACAAGATGATTTATGGAGCCTCCAAAAGATGAAGGGCAGAAGTGGGAAGTGCACAGCCCACATTGAGCTCTCATCACTATTTTAAGATACACCTCTGTTTCCCAGGGTTTCTGCATGTCCTCAGTAAGGCCATAAACTACTACGGTCAAATAAAATTAGGAAGACCTTGAAAAAATGTCACATAGTAAATAAAAATAATAATCATTTTATTACCATATTGGCAATGTTATACTTCATACACGTAGGGACACCTCAATTTAAGGTCTGGTAAAGACAGTCACCTTTATATCATATAAAGTTACGTACTGTGTGAACATGTGTTTAAGGTACAAAAAAAAAGGCTTTGAATTTCCAACATTTCTTTGCAGCCCTATATCAGTACATAAAAAAGATAGGTATGTAGGTAGATTACTTACGTCAATCCTGTATTTAATTCTATGGCTTAGTTCAGTATTAGCATCAGATAAGCCTGCAAATGTTTGGATGTGTTACTTAAACTGGACTCCCAAGCATCTCTTTTTCAGCATAATTGCTCTGATTATACCTTACATATGGTGCATAGCTTTAATGAAAAAAAAGTAAAACACTACCTCGGAAACAGTCTTATTTTGTTAAAGTGTCATCACTCACAGTAATCACATTGTAATTCTAAACAGTCACATGGCTTTCCTCACAGCAACCTTTCACACCACAGGTAGCAAACTGTATCCATGACTCAGATCACAAAGCAATCAGCTAATCGTTGCTCCTCAATCACATTCTACTTGTGATTCCTTCTGAGAACATTTGTTTGGCCTTTAACGCATGTAAGGAATTTAATGTGCTCTATAATATATTCTTAAAACATTTGAGCAAAAAAGGAAAATGGGATCTTTTAAGCTCAGTCGGCGAAGGAGGGGGTGGATGCATTAGATGGTCTACCAAAGAAATATTTAACCCTTTTAAATGCTTACCAGGATGATCACAGTTAATAAAAAAGATAGTATTATCACTATCGTCTTCAGTCCTCTAAGTGGAAGTTACAATAAATGTAGCCCTCTTGAGCCATTAGGTAGAAAAACAAATACATCCTTTTTGCTTTGCCTTCATTAGGACAGACAGTTTCACTGACTATGATCTGATATGTGAACCAATACTGACTACATGAGCTCAGAAAATTAGTATGACAAGAGTCAACTTGACTTTAAAGAACAGAACAATCAGGTCAAAAACAAGCTCTCAAATGGCAAATGACATTCATTTTTTGCGTGTTTGTTTTAAATACTGAATGTTTAAACACAGGGTTTTGACGATAACCGGTGTTGATGGTAACCTTGATGTAGAAAAATAAAATATTGATACTACGTTGATATTGCCAACCACCATGAAATGAAATAATCATTAAGTGAAATTGTTTTTTGTATGGTTTTGCACAGGCATGGTCAGAGACTTTCTCTTCACCTCCCTTCACTGATATTTGTATTGTAATTCAATAAAGAGAAAATATAAAAGAAAACAATTTTTAAAAAAATTATTTGACTTTCCATTTGAAGTCAAACTATTTCTTTCAGATTTTTTGCACAAATCATGATAATGTCCTTACTGTACAGTACAAATGTGACGGTTTTGGTGCACGGATTTGTACGGAAAATGCACGATTATACACAGAATAATGTATTAAGACCGATGAACGTGACGTGGACCCAAATTTACATACAGGAGTTCCACCCAGAAAACTAACGCAGCAGTATGCCTTTAGCAAGTTTAGCACATGCTGATTAAACTAACGTAGTAGACCCGCCTGCTTCTTTTAAATCTTGTAATCGTGAGGCTTCTCTTAACTTT
>JAQLOL010000005.1:6325412-6349771 GCA_029783665.1 Naso thynnoides | reverse complement strand
ATAAAATATTTGTGTTTGTGTGTGTGTGTGTGTGTGTGTGTGTGTGTGTGTGTGTGTGTGTGTGTATGTGTTTTAAATTAAACAATGTCTTTTGAATATAAACACATTAAATGTCAAACAACACCAGTGGAACATCGCACCACTGAGCCTTGACATTAAACTGACAATAAATTTTTATTTATATGAATAGATTTACAGCCTGTGCATACAATTGATTATGAGTTATAAATATGCAATGGAAACAAATAAATCAAACAAGCTATATGGTAACCATGGCAGGTCCAAACAATAGGCCACAGAAATAGCACAACACTGCTGGGCAATGCAGTGGTTGTTAACGTCCCTCTGTGTTTTAGTTGTATTTTCCTTTCCTGTCTGAATGTCATTCACTCAGCATTGTACACTGCAAAACCTACGACAATCTACTTGTGGTTTAACTTCTTTGTTTGACCATTGTCAGTTTATATTATGAGCAGTCCACTTTGATTCTCTTACCCAATTCAACCAGTCCACTCAGTCCCACTGTCCCACTACACTCCGAGCACTGACTGCTTAGCATTTAGCAGTCAGGCATATCCAGCATACACATGTTGGTTACGCAACATCTTGAGTGTTTTTGATTTGTGTCACTTAGCATGCTCGCTGGCTGGTGTGTCTTGCAGCCACAGACACACCAGCAGCTTCAGGCTAACAGGTGAACAGGCAGACAGGTGAACAAACAAATCAGCACCATCTGATTTCACTCCTTTCTTGTTTTCTATTCTCAAAGTCTATTAGAATATTTTCATGGGACATTCCATATCACACCTTTAACAGACGGACTGATAAAGTATAATGTATAAAGCTTAAAAGTAATAAAGTAAAATACTTGTTCTAAAAAAAACTTAATTAAAATCAAAAGCAAGACCTGCCACTCAGCAACCACTTTGGCAAAGCCACCAGGCAGCGATATCAGGCTAACAATAAAAGGGTCTCCATCTAAATTAATGGAGAAAGTGCAATTATTCCAATTTCAGTGCACAACAGGACAAACTGCATGTACAGAATCAGCAGCAAACTTAAGTTTGGCGACACTTGCAAGGATTTACGACACCAACTTTGACTTTTGGAGAGAAGGGGCAAGACAGAAGTCACACAACCCACATCCAGAGCATTTGAAATTTTTCCTTACAATGGGCTAAATGATCTCCTCTACTATAACATCTTTGTAATAAATTTACTGACTGTAAAATATACTCAAAAAAGTTCACGAAATATTAAAAAAAAATTGTTACAGTTATAAGAGTAAATTATTTCTTCCACACCTGAGACAAAGATACAAGATAACAGTTTGAGACAGATATTTCTGTGCTGGTCTTACTGACACAGCCCGCTTGGATTAAACTGCCAGTGTTCACTCAGGTATGTTGTGTTACTAAAAATACAGCCTAAGAGCTGAAGCACTATATCTCGGCCTTTGAAGCTTAGGCCTAATTAGTACTACACTGGAAACACCTGCCTCTGTTGACAGAGGACCACACAGAGAATTCTCTTTCTTTCTATGACAAAGGTACTAGGAAATCTCTGAGTGTATTTGAGGCACCTCTGCAGCTGAAATCAATCTTTTGTGTGATTTGTTTGACAATGTCCATTCGATGAGATAGCAGTTTTTATTTTAAAAAAACAGCACTGCACCCTACTGACACAGTCTGCATCTTGGCCTTCCTCATTTCCCAGTAAACAGTTCTCTCTATCTGCTGCTTCAGCACATCCCTGACTGTTGTGCCCACACCATCAGTTTATGATAACTCAATAGTGAGTCCCCACAAGGCAAATGTGGGCTACTCTCACTTTGAAAGGCACACAATTTCAAATCTCAGACACCTGACAGCAAGTCTCAGCTTTGATCGATTGGCTACGTTGTGTTGAGCATCGGTTAGGGAAGTGTCTTACTGCGGCTTTTCTACTGAGCAGCAATCAGTCACTTATCACCTCAAAGCCCTCTGATGCTGTGTCCCAGATTTTGTTTTTCACGTAATCAGCATTTTTACATTTCAAACCTTTTGCCCCGATACATTTATGTTGTTATGCCTTTTAGTTTATGCAAATATAAACAGAAACCAAACTTTGAAAAAACTGTTGTACACCAACCATAACCACTGTTACAAGAACAAGTTTTTGAAGTAACACCAATGCTCCTTAAATCAAAACAAACATGGCAGCAAGTGTTGTGTTTTGACAGTGCTACCCAATGAAATGGGTTTCATACCACATTTCAATAGGCAGGTTAGGGCTAGGATTGGGGATAGGGTTAAGGCCTTTACATACCGGGTATATTTTTTGTTTTTTATGTCCTGTAAATATTTTCATGTCAGTATTTTGCAAACTGCTCACTGGTTATGAGTACTATCGTACAGAACACATACATCATGCTGAGAAAAAGCAACCCTTTTATTTTTCATATCGAGGTCGATATTTCTGAACTTTCGCACTGCAAGCAAAGGCATCAACCAATCACAACAACTTCAACAACGGCTGAATCTCAGTCTAAATCACAACACAATAAAACATCTATGTGACTATTAATGTAACAGTTTGTGGAAAGTAGCCACCACCTGTCTGTCTGTACCAATGCTCTGGCTACCGTTGGGGCGACAGCATCCAGCAGGCAGGAAGCTCTGCGGTGGTGAAGTGTAGGGAAGTGAAGTGTCAAAATTCTTTCACAAATTCATATTCCTGTGTTTCTGTCACAAGTCTGGGTCGCTGCCAGGTGTGAATACTTCTGCTCTGAAATGTTTGCATCCGAACAATTTGCATTTTTGTGATGTCTTTTCGTTAGCGCAGCTGGTGTGTGAAGGCCTTTAGTCTTGCATAGCCAGTCACATCTCCACAGTGCTGTGTCAGCACTGGAGAAAGTTCTGGCCGCATATATTATCATGCTGCTATAGGGGAAAAAATGCTCAGATTTTTTTGTTTTCCTATAAATCAGTCACAATCATTTAGGGTGGCACAAGGCCAAGAGGCAGCAACTGTACGCCTGCAGAAGTGAGTGCGAAAGAAGCACGGTTAAGAAGATTAATTTGGGAATGTATTAGGTTACAGATATCTAGTTACCCCGTTTAAAATGTAGTAAGCAGTGTAACTTATTACATTTGATTACTTTTTCATTACTTCTCAAAATTTTGATGAATGTTTTAAACTGTTAACCATTTTCAAATACTTAGCCAGGCAGTAACAGACATGCGCTGCATATTGAAACAACAGAACCGATGAGAAGCATCAGAATAGCATCTAACTTTACTAAATGACCTGGGCTTTGGAAAAGCATCAAAATAAATATTGGTCAACATATAGCCTAAGCATTTTACAGAAAATATTCAGATGTAACCCTCTTTGTAATCATTAACATTTTCATAAGTAACTGTAATTTAATTGCACATTTCTAAGTAACTGTAGCAGATTATAGTCGCATTTATTTTGTAATTAACGTCATTTCGTTACATGTAACTAGTTACTCCCAAACACTGCACAGGAATGAGTTCAAAAATTCAAATTAGTTACCTGTCGAATTTCAAGTTCCCTAATCTCAACAACAGTGGGCTTTAAGGATTTTGGTTATATGCCTGAAGTAAGGTCTGCAGTTAACAGAAGCTTAAGAGACTTTCATGTTTTGTTTTACTGCATAAAATACATCAAAGGTTACCCAACTTGTGATTTTAAAAACTTTTAAAAAGATGGTTGCTCTTGATTGACTAAATTAGACAACAGGTTGTAGGGGATTTTAAACATCATCATGCCAAACAACTCGTATCTGCCAGAAAGTCCGCCTTTAATGCCATAAGTTTAGCTTTCTTAGAAACTATACTTACTCAAAATTGCAAAATTTTCTTTACCAAGCCATGATGTTTTCATAGCATAGCGTAGCAGGAAGCATGATGGTATAATCATGTGACCACGTATAGGCTACTTAGCTTAGCATTAGCTAAGGTTAATATTGGTAATTTTTAAACAAGTATAAATTGTCATAAAACAGAAAATAATGTATAAGTGCTTGTTTACATATAAATAAACGGAATGATAAATTATTCTTTTTTGGAGATGCTTAAAAGGCCAAAAACATGGGCTAAGGTAATGCCTGTTCCTGCTAAAATGTGTCTTTGCACAGTTGGATTTAAAACCTGGTAGTCTCTATTTACTGAATGTAGAGTCCATAGGCAAGGTGAGGTGATCTTGGTATCGGAAAAGCCCTAGTTTCTGGTTGTAGTCTTTTGTAGTCGGCGTAATTAACAGCCGACTGTTAACTGTTAACGGCATGTAAACTGGCTACTTGTGAAATGATCCGCTGGTAGATGTGGTCTCTCAACTTCAACTCCATTCTCACGTCGGACTATAAACAGCGAGCGGCACGTGGGGAAGGAAGTCAGAAACGGAAATTCGTCTCACCCAACGGAAGCCCAAGAATAATGGGGCTTGCCCCCAGAAACTGTATCGCTGCCTGCCGGAAAATCAGACAACGAATGCAGCCGATGGATACCAAGATTGAAAACCTGGTGAATCAGGTTAAACCTCTTTCTTGTGTAGCGCTCTGCATATTTTTGTCCGTTAAACGTTAAAGTTTGTCTTGGGAGAACTTAGAAATGTCAACAAATTAAGTATTTTCGACCAACCCGCAACATTTTTACAAAGTTTAGCTAATGTTAGCTTGTGTAGCCACTCCTTGTTGAGATATTTAGCCTAGAATTAGCTCTATTTAAACAGGGAAATGATGATTGCTATGTTAAAGGCGAAAGCAGAGGCTAACCAAGGCTTAACACTTCTCCGAACTGTAAAAAGCATAGCTTTATGCTGGGGTAACAAAATGGTTAACTGTTTGTAGTTGGCAATATTACTGTCATTGCTCCTGCAGTGTCAGCAAGGCAAAATAGTCCCGCTAACGTTACTGTATGATGATGATCTACTATACTGCAGTTGCAGTGTCTAGGAACTGTAGGCTACTGCTGTGGAGCACATCATCGTCTTCAAGCCCACAACATGAGGTAACAAGTAGCCTGCACTGTATGCTGTCCACCTGGAGCTTTCTTTCATACAACAGCCTGTTGAAATACACATTATTGCCCTTGTGCAGGGCATTGTTAATTTAATTATCTGCCAAATTTACTTGTAACTACGTGACACAGAATGCAGGGCTTAGGCTATGCTTTTCCTCAAAATAAAAACAAGTCCTCAGTCTGAATCGAAGGTATATCGACTGCTCAAGTGCGGGATTTGCATCAGTGCAATGGTGCCCAGTTTCTTTCATGCCCCATTCGCACCTCAGCTATGCCTGCTTCTTTACACAAAATCAACTCAAGTGCTCAAACAAAATCATATTTTGCTAAGCCCGCATGATGAATGCTGGCCTGCAACAGCCGAGAGATAGACATGAAAGACTAGTCTGTCTCCTCTGGCCGGCTTGCTGAAAACAGTGAGTAGCCCATTTAAACGAGAAGTGGTGTTGCAGAGGGGGGAATGCTGCTGCAGTAAACCCGAGGATGGAATAATCTGTTTAGAGGGAAACACGCTGGACAGAATATTGTGAGTGAATGTGCTCCACTGAAATAAATAAATAAATAAAGATCTAGCCCGTGTGTGTGTGTGCGTGCGTGCGTGAGTGTAGCCAATGTGTGTGTGAGGGCTATTTAAAAAGTTAGGAGATCATGGTGCCGTGGTGATGCAGGGGGAGCTTTTTGTGTGCCCGTGCGCTGCGCGTCCCCAAACCTGGGCTCGCCGATAGTAGATGCACAGAATAAGTTGTTCCCCCTCCCAGCGCCTCTGCATGATCCACTCGCTGCATAAATACGATTGCAGATCTATCACCATTACAACAAACAAACGAATAACGCAGATCCACACACACACATACACACACTGTCTCACACTCGCACGCACGCACAACGCCGGTTCACAGCGAAACGGAGGAGTAGGCATAATGGTGATGAGCTTACCACTTGGATTCTTGTTTTTCTTAAGACTCTTGCCACAAAGACACTGCAGCATATGCGTTCCTTTGCTGAAAATGTTCCAAAGAAACCACATTGATTTGGGCGAAGAGCAATCCAGTGGCTTAAACACCCAGATATAGATGAGATCCTTGCGGTTGCATAATAACACAATTGGATCAGTTCTCCAGGACAAGGCTACCAATTGTATCATAGAAAAATAGGTATATCCAAGTCATATGCGTTTTCATTCACGTGGCAAAATATTCAGACTTCGTTATAATGGTGTGTTTTCTTCTTCTGGCGTATAAAGGATGCCTCCTCAACTAGTCGATAATAGAAAATATACTCTATAAATTGCATGTGTCGCACCGAGAGGAGACGGGCCGCCAGTAAACAAACACAACTAACGTGAAAACAGTAAAACACGGTGGATTCCCGAAGAGAAAATCATTGCCTATTAGTTCATCACTCTGAGGAGAGGAGGGTGGATCTGCACAGCATCAAAAGCCAAGGGAGGATGCATCCTATGCACAGACTGCTGCAATGATAGTCCCAACAAAACACCACATTGCCGGATCAAGTCCAATTCGTCTCTCCTATAAACCCGCTTGGTTGGCGAGGTCAGACAACACCAACCTCAGTTTTCATTTCTTGTAGCCCCACACTGCAACGTTTCTGTTAAAATCCAGGCTTGAGCTCTTGGTGTGTGTCCGTGATTCCTGAAGTGTGCGTTTCTTCCCGTTTGTGGGGTATTTTCCTCAAGCCTTTTCAGCACCACGCCACTGGCATCTCCAAAAGTACGGTGCGCCTATACAAAACATTTGCATGAATTTCCTTTAGCGTCGGACCTCTGGTAGAAATAGACGGGGAGGAGGGGTTAAATTGGAAGATTGGCTTTCCATTACGTAAACACGTGGTTTCTGCGCCGTCATTTCAGTGATGCTCTCGGAAATTTTTATGATCCGACTGAGACTATTGTCCCAAGCCGTTTCGGCTCGGATTCGTGGAGATGACAGTGTCTGTGAAGTAGATTTCCTGCAAGAGGGGACGTGTGCACTGCTCGCACAATTACAGACCTGATCTCTAAACGGTTTCCGTCATTTTCTTGCCTCTCAGTTCCTCAAGTTGTTGCAGCTTCGTGCATCCGGATTTGTGTTAACCGAGAAATTATGCAGAGAAGCTCCAAAGTCACAGGTGTTACCTCTTACCTGCGGTAGATCGGTGGGGATGCTTGCGTGTGTTCGTGTTAAATCATCGAGGCTGAGCAACACTGAAGCAGGGCTGCAGAGGGTACTGCAACAGATCACCAGTGCATCAGCAAGCAAAATGAACTGAATCCAACATTAACTGCAGGGAAAAAAGATATGCATAATAAAGTTAATACAGAAGAGTCTGATTAGCAACTTTGAACACTTCATAATACATTTGTTCCTCTACAAAATAGATAATAATGACAAAACAGACTGCAAGTTTTAGATTTATTTCAGATTTGTTTCTCAAAAGATTTGGATGTATTATTGTTTCCATTTACATGCTGTGTTTTGCTCCTTCATCCCTGAGGACAGGAGGCCCGTCAGTGTTGCTCACGGCGACTGTCTCCAATGTGTGACTGCTTTTCTCCGAGGATTTAAAGGTTTTTCCATCACAAACTGAGAGAGAAGAAGGCATTGCCCCACCCCCCCACCCCCATTATGCCTGCCCTCAACAGGCAGGTGTTGTGAGGACAGAAGCTGAACTGAACTTTGAGATTTAATTTGGAACCAGTTCTGTTTTGGCTGTTTGATGTTGCTCGATGTTTGATGTCGGTCGTATTGAGATGTAGGATTTAATCGCTCTTAGATCTGTCAGTATGACTCCCTCCCAGCACAAATGGCAGAAGTCAGTTTGTCTGCCAGTGTTTGGAAGTGGGCTCATTAGTTGCTCAATATAGTGTTGACCCCTCTCACAGGTGTTGCAGCGATACTGTTTGCCAGTAAGCCATCTTTGTTAGGCTGCAACACAAACAGATACAAATGAGCGGCACTGTGGCCCCAGCAAGAACAAACGACCTATTTAGAAATGGAAGTTATTTTCCTTCTTTCCTGTGATTTTGAATGCATTAGTCTGGAATGAGCATTTAAACAGGAAGCACTGTTGCTTTAGAGCACTTCAGTGATCCTTTAACTTTCCAAATTACCTCCAAAAGCAGCATGTGTGTCACATGAATCACTTTGGGAAGCAATACCTTTACATTACATGCATGTAATATGTATCACCCACCCATGGAGATAATTTATTTTTCCTAATCATCTCCATTTAAGGACAACCACTGCCAGTTTTACTCTGCGTGAGAGAGTTCTAATCAAAAGCATATTTTATCCAATGTAATGTCGAGTGAGTGAAAGCCGAGGTTTGTGTAAACAATATTAACCACAGCACAGGAAGCTTGATGAGAGACTGGAGGGGTTCATTAGTGGGGTTGTGTTGTGTGTGTTCATCTCTGAATTACAGCATTAATCCACTTTAATGACCCAGTTTTGTGGTGTCCAGGTCTTGTCAGGCGTCTGTGAGAACTGCTTCCTCGGGGATGTGGGCCACTTTGAAACTAAATGTTCCCTGATTGACGTTCTTTACATGGCATTCATTCATTGCGTTTGCTGCATCACTATTTAGAGGCCACCTGTAAAGACTTTTTGATTGATTTTAAGAGATTGCTGTTAATTCTTCAGTTACTGCACCTAATGATAAATTTGCCGTTTGTGAAGGTACATCAGGTGCACGCACACACAAAAGCCACCACACACGTCAGGTTCACTGACTCAGACTAGTCGTGAATGCTGTTATTTTGGCAATTTAAGCAATTCGTACATATGAGCTCCAGACTTGCATCCACATGTGTCCTGTGAGGTCAAATGGACTCATTGTGGAAACACCACAAGTCGGAGCAGTGGACTGCATGCTCTTCACTCTCTCCCCCTGCAGAGGCCTCTCATGTCATCCTCCCTATTGATCTGTCTACTGTAATGTAAAGTATCATCGCACCCTGGAGGATATCGTCTGACAATTTTGTCAGGGATCATTAGAATACTTCTTTTTGATTGCCCAGGCTGCGGCCGACAGAAAGTGGCTCCCTTGAGAGTTTTTAACAGCCTGTTTTCTCCTGGTGGGGGAAAAATAACTTGATTTAAGATGCACACAGATAAATGGACTGGTTTCAGTTTTACTCACGGTCCCTGTGGTTTTTACCATGCATGTTTAAAAGGCTCACACATGAGGGAATGTCAAGATGAATAGCATTATCATTTGTAGATCAGTTTATACGTAATGATCCATATTTCATTACGTGAAAAATGTAAGAGTAGCTAGAGAGCTATTCGATAACACAAGGTACTTCACCTATTTATGGACTTAATATTAACAATCTATACACACGTAAGAAAGGGAACTTGAATGAACTGACTCGGAATGTAAGTGAGCTAAATCTAATGTGAATGTGCCAGAAATTAACACATCCAATGTGTTGGGCTTAGTCTCGGTGTATCTAGCCTACTAACATACATTATGACATAATGATAAGATGGATAAGACAGAAATTTGTCTTAGTGAAAGAAGCCACTTTGACAATGTACAAATTTAATGTGAGAAATTAAAAAAATAAAGCTGCTGACCCTCGGTATACCTGCGCAGCCCCTGGCTGTTAAGATGGAATGTGAATAGGACACTGCTGGTAAGTTGCAGGTTCTTTTTTCTGATGAATTACTTGGTACCTGGCTGGTGCATAGGCTTGTATACTCACCAATACCATTTTTGATTCTGGTTTTGATATCAAAACAACCCTATTACCTATTTCTACAGTACCCTAAAATGCTCTCTTGCAAGGAACGGATATTCTAATCACTTTGCTTTTATGTGAATTTTTATTTTAAATAAATTAGTGATTAGTATGAATAAATAAGTCTGAAAAGTGTCATTACAGTTTAATATGCATGATATTGTCTCACACGCAGTGTTATGTCAGCACTGGAGAAAGGCCTGGCTGCACCGATTATCATTGTGCCACATGGACAAAACATTCACTCATATGTATTTCAGTTAAAATCAGCTTGGACAGTGCTAAGCCCAGAATGCAGTGGTGGTGTCCTTGCAAAAAAGTACCTGGTAAATAGTGGTAGAGGAGGAGAACATAGTCATCCAGGGGCATGCTTATTGACATCATTAATTATGACTCTTTAGTAATGAAATAAACAGATCCCATCATGGCCTTCTTCACAATTGTAATCAAACTATGTCACTGGTGTTCGTTGTTTTGATAGACATATAGCAGCAGTAGTTACAGATTGCACGTATAAAGAGACATTTTCAATTTGAGGCACAGGCAGACATTGTGCCTGCTTGGCTCTAAGCCTGCTAGAGCAAACCAAATACGCACCTTCACCGGTGAGTATTCGGCTGAATCTAGATTCATCAGTCAGGGACCACCATTCTTTGCTGTTCTTACCCTTATCCTGGAACATCTCCTGGTGACGGGGCAGTGAACAGGGACATCTCTCTCACACCCCCTGCAGCCAACCTGCTTCAGGAGTTGTCAGCTCCCCTTGCCTTGTCCCGCCTCCTCAGCCAGAGCCAAAAGCTTGCCTTCTCTGCCTAGTCGGCCACCTCCCTGGTTGCTTTGCTTAATGCTCTCCCCCATAGCCCTAGGTCTTTGAGTAGGTGTGTCGTCGAGCCCCCTACAAAGCCCCTATCACGTACAGCCACAAGACAGAACCTTGTGTTCCATTCGCCTTCCCTGTTTAGTTCACAGCTAAGTCAGCATACTTCGTCTTCTTTCATAAGCTGCCTGTAAGTATATATATATATGTATATATTCAACAATATAATCTGTTCAAAATGGGGTCATTGTGTTATTAATTTACTAAGTATTAAGAACATAATCAGCATCTTGTAGCTTAATTTAGAACGTTGTGCAATTACCCAACTCATGGCCAGTGTTTCAGGGAACGACACTTCATGTATGTCAGTGTTCAGTTTTGAAACCATCCGCTACCCTTCACTCAACATGCCCTCAGCCAAGATGTCTACCAATCAGAGAGAGAGAGTGAGCTTTGTTTGGCCCTGCTTAGAGCAAGTGTTTGCTTACAAATGAACAGCTGCTGTAAACCAACTCATGACCAAAGTCTTCATTCAAACAGACAGATAGATACGCACACACACACACACACACACACACAAGTTATAACAGCTTGTAACTATATAGTTCTGTTCATTCGCACTCAGGACTGTGCCCAATGAAATCCCTCCTTTAAAAAGTGAAGCACAGCTGCTGATGTTCATGGACAAAGTTAAACAGAAAAAGTTACCAGAGCTTCTTTTTGGGCTCAGACTGTTACGACACTACATTTGGCAAATTCCTGATCACTAATTTACAGCTAGAAGTTTTTCCAGGACAGGTATATGCACTTATTTTGCATACTGCATGTGAAATACAAAATATGGGCCTTCTGGACAGCTTATATATATTAACACATATTAGCATCCAGCTTTGATTCACTGTCAGTTAGTGCTCACTGGTACTTGGCTAAAATGCAACACCATATGCGATGTTTAGACAGGGCTCTAAAACCTCTCCAGCGCACCCACATTGTGACTAATAGGGCAAAAGACCAATCGCACAAATTGAGGAATCCCACACACATAAAAACCAACTCTCTTTAAAATCCATTGTGATGAACAATATTCATTATTGCAGAGAGATAAGGGCAGTGACACTGGCCCCTGGAGGGAGAATTCAGGCACCCTCCACTGTATAGCAAACTAGCTCATATTCAGTGAGTGCTGGTGTACTACTTAAACAGTTTTATTCTATCCATCATAATATACAATACGGTATAAATTCCACATAATGATGATCTTTAAACAGTATAATGTGCCCTCTCATTTGTCCTCCATCTGTTTTATATATGAAATTCACTGCCACTAGCAGAGGTGCAAACTCACCAGGGCTGAAAGGGTTACAGAGATGAAAAACACTTAAGTGGGTCCAGGGGTTTGTGCCCAGGGACGAGAATTTTTCAAATATCAGCTTTTAAGTGTGGATTTACAGTCGATTTTGTCAGGAGACTATAAACTCAACCGAGAATTCATGTCATCTGACTGCTGAAAAAGTACTATAAGGGGGACATCAGCTCAGGGCAGTCAGGAGAGTGAAGAACTGGGTCCAAAATTGTATTAAATTGCATTGCATCTTCAATACAATAAAGTTCGTTAAAATAAATAACATGCACAAACAAATGAAAAACACAGCTTATATAATATTTTAATGGAAAGGCTGTCCTTATTTGACATTTATAGCAATTGCACTCTCTGTTTGGTCGGATTAAAGACAGGGCACAGATATGATGTTTATAAGATTATTTAACAATTATGACTGAAAGAAAAACTGTCACAAGGTAATTCAGTTCAGTTCTTTTTTCCAACAAGCTTGGCATTCTGCCACTTCTCACACCACATAATTAACCTGAAGTTACTCTAACATGCATTTTGTTTAACAAAATCACAAGTAACATACCAGAATGTTCATTTTAGCTAATGTTTTTTACCATAAGGATTAGGACAGTAGGAAATGACTTTTTTTTTTTAATGTTTCTTTTTGGGGGGGCGTTGTTCTAATACTAGCTACCCAAAACATCAAGTTATATATGTTTTAGCTAGCTAAGTATAATGGTTTAAATTGAATGTGAACGCTGTCTGCACTCTACCATCTCACCTTTACAATTATTTACAATTATTTTCTTTGTAAACATTGGGAGGCCCAATACTTTTTTATTTATATGTATTACCTCAATAACAATCCAGATTACAACACCTTAGTGTGATTTCACTCTCTGCTCACACCACTATTACATCACCATAGCAAGTAGTTTTTTGCTGCTATAATAATGTTTAAATGCTCCTATATAAAAGCTTTATCAAAGTCTGACAGTTTAGAAAGTGTGCGTGACAAGAATGTAATTTGACCATTTCCTTCAATGACCTTGAAAATATGAGTTTTAGTAATTAATGGAGTCAAAACTTAAATGCAACCTGCTAGTGTCCTCTAATTAATAAAGACATCTTCAATTATTCAATTCATCATCCATCAAGAGAATCCTCAATTCCCAGAATGCTTTGTGCTGCTTAAATTCTGGACCTCATTCTCTCCTCCAATCAAATTTCATAAATGTTCAATGAACCCTATTTTCAAAAATTTGGAGCAATTGGAGATATGATTGCCTTTGCATTGATTTGAGCAAAATTATTCTCTTGGTCTGACAAGTTTTTTGTTAATTTCCCCCCCCCCTTTATTAAAACCAAAGAAAAACTCTGAGTTCACCCATGGTCTCAACACAGTCCTCCAGTCTATATTTGGGGACATTCGTTATAAAGGCGTGTGGTCAAAAGCTAGTTGGAGATCTCAGTTTTGTTTTTGTTTTTGTTTTATTCAAGGAGAGGCAAGAAATGCCTTCACTGTTTAGTCACCCAAAGCATGAGGAAGGGCCTGCAGTCAAATGGAGCTGTGAGCAAGTGAGCAGCCATTAGCTATGAATGCTACAGCGGTCACTCATGCCAAGCATCGTTCGGCGCTGACACTGCCCATCCTCTGGCCTTTCTCCCCACACCCTCATCTGAACTTTACCCAGAAGTGATGCGTACACATACACACATTTGTGTCTTAATGATGCACAAGGCCTAAAAAAAGCCCTCTCTCAAATCACGCCCTTTTATAATCATCTCTTTGGGAGTTTCCTGTCCGGGGAGAAATCTCTTAATCAACAGATTCACTTCCTGATCACCAAAAAAAAAACCTTTCCATTTTTAGCCCACTCCCGTGTTACATTTTAGCTTGAGCCTGATGTGATTGTAACCGTTTTGTTTTTAAAATGACTTGCCAAGTTTTCTTTGTAATGTGTTTCTTTAGTGATAGTCAGATGCACTGCACTGCTCTATATGGTCACAGTGCAGTTACAGACTCATGGAGCCAGAGTTTACCCGAATGTACAGCCATGTGCAGTCATGTAATTGATTAGTTCCTGCAGTGCCAATAAGGTAATCAATATTACAGCTATTTCACTCCCTCTTTAGCAGCTGATCTGCCATGTAGTGAACCCTTCTGTTCTGCTCCACACTATCTTTATCCTGTACATCTTCTGCAGATAGTAGAAATCCCTGAAACTGTGAGGATAAAAGATTACTTGTAGTACTTGTACCAGGAAAAAATACAAGTAGGAGGGCAAAAAATGTGATACTACCTGGTTATTTTGAGGTTCAGGCATAAGGAGGATATTTCCTCTTGAACTACTTTAGTACGTGCTGAAAGGCGCAGCCTTTTCACTACTTGAGAATCCAGGTTCAGTGAGTTTGGAAACTCGATTTTCTGTTATGATTTGTCCTCAATAGTACACATAGATGGATAATCCTATTTTTTAATACATCTGTTTTTATCACGCTGCCTGAGGGAGAAGCCATGCCCCAACAATCCCTTTTACTGTACACAGTAGGAGCATTTATCTAATGAAATAGTCCCAATTTGTGTTTACAAAATTTTTCCTCTTTTTGCATAAATAGACCTCTTAAATTTTCATTATTCTGTCTCTGTAAGCATACATAACTGTAACCTTGAATGGAGTGTTGTTCAGTAGCATACCTTTATGTTGCCCTGAAGTAGACTTTTCAAATCAAATCAGACTTTCAACTGAATTAGCGCACAACAGTAAAAAATATGCACCGACTGAAAAATACACAACCTTTCGTAAATTAGTTCCAAGCTTATGATGGTCATTGTCATGCATTCAAAGGCTGATGACTTGAAAATTTGTTGGCAAGTCACATAAAGAATAGCCTATGTGATACGTTCTGCACTGTGTGTATATATAGAACAGTAGGGTAGAGTATAGCAGAGCATACTGTATTCTTTAAAATATGGACTCATAATATGGTCCCATACACAAATAGCTTTTGCGCATGGAATCTGTAATACACAGGTTACAAACCTATGACTTCAAGCACTCAAGCACTAACATTGGAAAAGATTAAAATGTTTTGTTTCATTTAGAAAATCTCTGGAAGAAAAAGTGAAAACACACACACACATGCTCACAAGTAAACAACATAACAATAAGGATTATCCTGTCATCTACATAATAAGAGGATTTTTTTTTGCAGGCTTTAAACCAAGATACAAGGACGAGGGACCTTGCCAGCAACCGAGAAGCCGAGATGTTCAGAAGAAGTGAAGTTGCCAAGGGAAACCGGAGAACATTTATAGTCGTGAACAATACTGAGGTTACATTTAGGAGGAGAAATCTGAGCATAGATCTGCGTTTGCGTTAGCTTACTGCAGTCGATTAGTCCTGCATGTTACTGTACTCTGCCTCACTTTGCTTAATTTGTTATCCTCATAAGTCATTCCACTGTTGCGTAACAGCACTGTGGGTCTTTTCTAACTTGTAAAGACTGCATCTTTTATTATTTATACCCTTTTATAGCACAGATCTATCTGGGATATAGGCCTGTATGGGTACAAGTATTAAAATAGGGCAAACTTCCTGCATTCAAGAGGAAGTGCAGCATGTGTGCGCCAAACTGTCATCTAAAGAGCCACTTTTAGAGCGATAAAGCCTATTTCCGAGTCAAAGCATCCACTCCTCTGTAGCTCAGCAGCATTAATGGAGCAGCAGGGCTAAGAGCGTAGTGCCTTAGAGTCGTTACCTATTCTACCATCCATTAGCTGAAAATTGTGTTGACTTTAAAACTAGTTCCTATAAACCAAGTGAGACTGGGTTTCAGATTTTGTTAGAGTTAAAGGTTATGTCGCTGTTAACAGGGCACGTGCGTGTTTGGTTTAGGTTTTTGCACAAAGAAAGGAGCAGTTGAGAGCAAAAGATGTGTTCATAATACGTCCACGTAATAGTGAAACATTTTTGCAGCGTGTTTCTGTTCTGAAATGATTAAACATTACGTTGAGAGGTTCTCTATCATATTAGATAATGGCAGAACAGGGTCAATTCCAGAAGAAGTGAGTAGAGTACCTTGAGATGTCTCTAATGGCTGCTTCTATTTTTAAAAAGGTTAAGACAGTGTTTGTAATGCTTCATCAACACAAATCTGATAGATGATCACTGTGTGTGAGAGCGAGAGACCTTCTGTTGGCAAGAGTGTCCTGGTCTATTCTCAACACATCACTTTTAAGGCCTGAAATGTACAAATAAAATATTACATTTGAGCCAACTAGTGCAACTGAAATAAACTTGCAATAAAGAAAGATAAATTTATTTGTAACAACAAAGCCATATTGTGCATGGGACTGCACAAGAGAAAATAACAACGTTGTTTTAACTATTAGAACTCTGTGATTGAAGGTGTCTGCTAACTAATCCTAACAGGCAATCTCAGAGCCAGCGTCATCCAGCCACCTCTAAGCAGGATCTCCTCATGGGTCCTATTACCGTAGCCACTTTCCATCACACAGATTTTTTCAAAAAAACAAAAACAAGAAAGCCTCTGGGAAATGCACAAAGTCCTCCTGCTGGTATCTCTGTGGTTCCAGCCACAGGCATAGATGAGAAAATATGAGCTCTGAGGGAAACCGTGGTATTTTGTCTCAATCAGCGAAGACAGAGACTGACAGGGGAGACGGTGTTTTTTGTACTGTGCAAGAGTGCAAGAGACACAGCAACACATGTCAAAAACAAACAAAAAAAAAACCCCACTTGTAATTTTCCTAAATTATTGGACTGGATTGCTAATCAAAGCAAAGCACTATACTATTTCCCTGCGCTTACAAATAGCTTCATATGTGCACTACCAGAAAAAATGCCATCAAGTAGGAATGGGGATTGAATTGGATGATCGAAGTTGTTTTCAAGCATCACAGATGAATGGCATGAGCAGTGGTAAGTATTGAGTAATAACAATAAAAAAAGTAACATAGTTATTTTTTAAGTGTTTTATTCGCTGCAAAGGCAATACTTTCTGTTCTTCCTTTTTCCTCTGAGCCTGTGACAAGCAGCTCTACATGTCGCTCTGTTGGTCAGTAGGTTGGTCCACAAAAATTCCCTCCTGTTTGGCAGCCACAGTTTTCGCCCTAGAAGGCTAAAATTTGGCACTGGGGTTGTATCTGTGTGTGTGTGTGTGTGTGTGAAGGTGTGTGTTTGTGTTCATGCCAACTGGCTAAAAGGGGGCACGGCAGTGGGAGTGCCCAATTGCAAAAAGGCAAATAATCTTCGAATGGATTTGGAGACTTGCACAGGATTTAGTGGAAAGGTTGGTCATGAGCCAAAGGACAGCTAATTAACTGCTTGGGCCAACTGGAAAAAAGGGGGCGTGGCTGTGGGAGGGGCCTGTAACAAAAAGCACATAACTTTTAAACAGATTCATGTAACATGGCCAAACTTTGTAGAAACATGCATTTTCATTGCCTTTATTTTTTCTTTAACTTTTATTTATTCAGGGAGGGTTCCACCGAGAGCGAACTCTCTTTTTCAGGGACGCCCTGATCACACTCACACAGTTACACATTCACACCTGAAAGCTGCTCAGTACAGCAACAGGCTTTTCTGCAGCCACTAAGCAACTTCACTGGAGCAATTTGGGGTTATGGCCTTGCTCAAGGGCTCTCAGAGGTGGAATACAGGTGGGGCAAGCAGTTCCCTTTACTTTCACCACCCACATAAATCCTACTGGTTGCAGATTTAAACCAGTGACCTTCTGATCACAAACTTGCTTCTCCAACTGTTAGGCCACCACTGCTACACACTAGCCACACCCCCTTCCATACCTCATTAACTGTTTGTAGCAGACCGCTGGTCGCAGCTATTGCGAATTTGTCCTTATTTCTGCTATACATTACCGTACATAATTTTCTTACTTACTTGCATTTTTAAGGTGCATAAGTTTCAATAAATAAATAAGTTAAAGTTTTAAAGTTTTTAATTTCTGAAATTAATAAATTTTTAAGATAAACAGATAAATAAGCCATATATATATACACACACACACACTCACACCTGTTTTTTTTTATACTGATGTGTGTATCAAGTTATCCTGTACTTCCTGTGTCCCAAAGAGACAGACTTTTGTGGCACTTATTCCCGCTGCAGAGCAACGGAAGATCCACCAGTGAGACTTCCCTGGAACTGATAACATCCCTTGCCATTTAGAGAGAACATGAAAACAAGCTTTATTATCTTAAATACATCGTTATTTCCCCGCTTACTTAATGATGACACAGAGCCTAAAAAACTGATTTGAATGTTTCCCTTTTTACCAAATTTAGGCATAATGGACATAACTGGGATTTTTAAAAATGACTAACAGGGGGAAAATTGGTACAAATATCTGCCAAAATCTATTAGAAATCAATACAAAATAATTGATTGCAAGTTGCGATTGATTCCCCTTTCAGAACGACACGTAAAAAGCATCACTGATTAAACCAGCTGTTTTCAGAGATGGTCTGTGAGTAATCATTGTGTGACAAAAGGTTTTTGGTTAGTTAGTGCAGGATCCAGATATACTTGTTGTCAGTTTCAAGGCAAAAAACGTGTGCGCCAGACTTAATCCTTGCACTTTTTAATCCACCTTTTGCCTGCAAACTTTAACATGCATATTTAATGGATGAAGATCTTGACTAATGTTGCCAGAATCCATGTGGGCAACTCAGACAGTGGAAGATGGCTCCGTAAACTTAAGACATTAGATTTAACTCTTTTTTTGATCATTTTTAAATCTTTTGTTTGATGTTCCAAACTTTGCACTTCAGTTGAAAGTAGCAATCCAACAATTTCACAAAGAAATTTTGAAATCTGTAGTGTTCAGATGTGCCAAAAGCCTTCAGTGCTGCAGTTGTTTTTTTGTGTGTTACTGGAAAATTAATTCAGATCAACTTGTGGGGATAAGATTAAGATGAAAGATTCATTTTTGTTGAACAGTCTCATCAAATCCTAATTATAGCACATGCACAATAACTCAATGTGGAAAAATAAGGTAACGTGAAGTTACTTTTTATACACATTATACACAGAATAAAATATAAGCCTTATAATTCCTCCTTATTCTGAAACAAAATCGAAGCATTCAAAACCACTGTATTGATTTTGCAAGCAAAATGCATAGAATTTTTCAGTATCCCTTCTGAAACTAATCTACTTTAAAAAGGAAGTTCTATTTTTAGGAATCACAAGCGAAAACTATAGGGGATGACAAACTCTCAATCCCTATTTTATCACCCTGGTAAATGCAATCTCTCCAGTCAACACATTTTCACTCATACAACAGGGTAACAAATTGAGCTGGAGATGTTTTATTGACTCTAATTCATGCATGATCGCTCTTCCTATAAGCTGAGATGTGACTGAGCTGGGAGGAACAATTAATGGGCTTCTAAGAGCATCAGTGGGAAGATGTCAAACATGAAGAATTGCCCTTTGTCATATTAGCTGTACAACAACCCCTACAGATGTACACAGCTGTACTTTGTAATATACTTTATAAAAATTAATAACAGTATGATATAAAAACTATACATGTGCAATTAATTGCTAGCAGATGGTTTTTGTTTTATTTACTGGCTTCTTAGGTAATGCATGTCGGTATTAGGACTACATAATAATAAAGAGTTAATTTTACCAGTCTTTTAAAAAGTTCTTATTATAGTCACATCTAACATTAAATTCAGTTTATCCATAAAAAGGGAGTTTAAATTATTAACAGCTCTGATCTCAGCTGTACCCAAAATTTCTATAGCCAGCTCTAACCAGTAGGGGGGAGTGTTGTAATACAGATGTTCATTCATGAAGTCAGCTCAAGTGTCCACTCGATTGGATTCATTCTACAAACCTTGACAATATGCTGTATTGTGTTGTGCTATCTCAAACATATTGGGGAAATTTTCATGGTGATACCACAGCATAGTGCTGTATGGTGTATCTATTAAAATCTTTTGAATGCAATTTTATTACTTTGAATAGCTCATTTTTTAAAATGTGAAATGTTTTTGTCAGTCAGGTATGGTCAGGTGTTTTACGACAGCAAATTTTCTGTTTTTGTCAAACTGTTTTTGCACTTGAAGCTGCCCTGATGTAAGTTTCCAAGTAACTGTTACCAAGGCTGCAGTACAGTACAGTAGCCTACTTTCCCTTGATCTCGTTGATTCAGCCCAGTCAAGTTTTTTGTTTGTTTGTTTGTTTGTTTGTTTGTTTCAAGAAATGTAATAATTATTCATGTGATTAAGTTCATTCACAGTCATGCTTAATAGGTTGATTCAACTTCAACTGACAAAAAGTCTGGTCAGTATTTAAAAAATTGCCATGTTTAAATTTTTCTTGCAGGTATAAAGATTGATTGAACATAGCTTGTATTCCAGTGCATTTTTAGCTTGAACTGAGTCAAAGGGTGTCTTCACACAGCAGCTCACTCTCTCTACAGTCTCCTCGCTAATTAGCCTATCTCTGTTCCTGTATGTGTGTCTCTGTGTGGAACTTGCTAAACAAGCACATCGTTTGAAACCATTCATTCATCTCCACTCTCTCCAGCTGCTGTCATGGCAACCCAGTATGACTGGCAGAAAACACACTGCAGTCTGTGCGCTCCATTCAACCTGGTTGCTTCACAGCATTAACACACTCTGGGCTGATGAAGAATTGTGATATGAAGATACCAAGGCAAGCACATACTGTGAGGTGAGTCACAGAGCAGGAGTATGTCCTCACTTTTTTGACTAGGGGTGACAAGTGGGGCACTGACTTATGCAGGGGTGGCATTAATTATGTGTGTGGGCACAATCGCACATGCATTTTGGAATAGAGGTGATTTACTATTTCTCATATTTACTTTAATTATAACACACCCATATGATATGTAACACAAAGTTATAGCGTAATGTTTGATACTTTAATATTTAAGTCTTGGTGTACTTCCAGTTGAAGGACACGTAACATTAAAGGACATTCAGTGAGTAGGTGTGCGTTTTAAGGATCGGCGTAGATGGAAAGAACCACCAGGCGTGAAGCAGAAGGTGGTGTGCTTCTGTGGTAATTTGCAAACAATATAAAATTTTAAAAAATACAAGCTTTTGGTGAAAGTTTTGCACGCAAAATCTAAAAGTTGTGTAGCAACGGTTTACCATTGTCGTGACAACAAATAATTCTAGTCATAGTATAAATTACAACGGAGTGAGAGAGATCATGGTTCAATCGCCATAACTTGTGGCAAGGTATTAAAAATTTAACACGATTTTAGGTCAACGTTGTCACACAGTATGTTTGCTATGATGGTTGTTGTGTTCATGAGGGTGACCCAGTATGGTGCTTTCAAATGGGTAGTTTTTACCACGCTCTCGAGAAGAGACTGTGGCATGTTTACTTACGTCTTCAAAAATGGCAGAGCCTGCATTGACCTGTACAGGACCAGGAGGAGCTATGGCAGGTGCAGACAAGTTGTCAATCCAGATTTAAATCGTCACCTTCAACGTCTCGTCTCCTGTTGCACAGTGTGGCATTCAAACACAAAGTAATGATGTAACATTTCCACATGGAGAGCCAGGAGAGAATAAGCAGTCTTTTGGCATCCATAGATATTACTGTTGTTCTCCTGCGGTTACCACTTAAATGCCAAGACTTTCCTGAATACGACTTCACAAGTTCAATTTGAAAGCCACAATAGGTCTAACAGGTTGCCAGGCAACAAAAAACTGATATGTTGTTGAGCAATACTACTAAGTTGAAGTTCTAGACATCTGTAAATTGACTTGCAGCTTTGAGTAAGCTTTGACTACTGTGTCTTTCATGTACATATGGTACAAGTTGTATTGAAAGGTGACTAAACTTGAGCCAAACTATATGTGCATTGAAAAGTTTAAATACACACCTGCAGTCAAATCACAAATGTATTCACTCAGACCACAGTATATACAAGTAAAACAAAGCACGTTCATTAATAAAAACTGCTGGCTCAAACAGAGGTCTCATCTTTCACAGAGCAGATAGCCAATCATAATTTAGGATAATGGGACTCAGTTAGCTAGCATGTTTTCACTTTTCAATTTAAGATATTTTTAAGATATCGTTAAGTCAAGCTAACTGCCAAAGGTGTTGGAAAAAAGAAATGTTTTAAGTCCTCTTTTAAAAGAACATAAGGTTTTATTCCAAAAAACAATACCCTAATGACTAAATGCACTCTCACCTGATTTTGTTTTGATTCTTGGTGCTTCCAAGAGGCCAAGACCTGATGATCTGAGGGATCTAATGGGGCTGTAGCAAGTGAGAAGGTCAAAAAGATACCATGCAATGCTTTATAAACTAGGAGTAATGTTTTGAATTCAATTCTCTGCTGAACTGGAAGCCAGTGGAGATTTTTCAGCACTGATGTAATGTGCTCAATTCTTTTGGTCCAGGTCAGCACTCTGGCAGCAGCATTTTGGATGAGCTGAAGCTTATTTATTGATTTTTTTAGGAAGACCAGCATAGAGGGTATTACAGTAATCTAATCTGCTGGAGATGAATGCGGGCACCAGTTGTTCTGAATCTGATTGGGACATGAAACACCTCCATTTGGAAATATTTTTAAGATGGTAAAAAGCTGTCTTTGTAATAGCTGTTATGTGACTTTGGAAGTTTAGGTCAGAATCAATAGTAACACCAGGGTCTCTGACTTGCTCACTGTGTTGAAGAGGAAACGAAGAGGAGATGGATATGAACTCTTGTCATTGTTTTTGAAGGCCCACTATCAGAATTTCTATTTTATCTTTGTTTAATTGTAAAATGTTATTGGACATAGATGGTGTATTGAGCCATTTTCAGAGTACAGAATATACTTTAGTTTACAGCTCAAGTGATGTTTTTGTCTTGACAGGAGCGTGCCCCATCTGGCATGTCAACTTCTGCTTCCTACTGGACGAAAACACCTGCAGCTAGAATGGACGGCTTCATATGATTTACACAGGAGAAAGGTCAGGAAAATCGTGCACTTTGGTTTTTGAGTGGTATTACTGAAATCTTAATCTTAATTTTGATTTTGATTTGAATTTCAGCTTTACACCTTGTATTACATTCAACTAAAACTTTTATTGTCATATAATATTTATGAAATGAATTAACATATCTATTTAATGAGTTTATCACCATTACCTTGTGCAAATCCATATTTTCCCCCTCCAAGGTGATGTCAGCAAAACCGGCAGTAGACATGACTCCACCAAAGACCTACAGTCATCTCAAGCTCAAGAAAGTATGGTTGGCTTTTTTTTTTTTTTTTTTTTTTAATAAATCTCTGTCATGGTCTTTTCACTATAACTGACAGATGTGTTTAAATACTGACAAAATTCAGTGTTTCAAACTAAGAGAACATAGCCCTGTCAAACAAGTGCTAAACTGAAATACAATTAAATTTTTGAGATATTAGAAGATGTTTCCTTCAAGTGACTTAAGAAAACTTACTGCACTGTAAAAACAGTTACGTTACAGTTATGTTTTTATTGTATTAAGTGTGACGAAGAACTGAAAAGGAAGCTTGAGAGGGAAAACAAGAAGCTTATGGAGAAAATATCACACATCATGAGGACACCTGGTGAAACTGACAAGAGGAATTATTATGAGAAAAAAAGGTTAGTTGAAACCTATCAGTTCAAATGATGCCACAAGTTATGTAGCTAAGAAATAATGTGGTGCAGAAACTGAGTTGTGAAGTGTTTACTCTGTATCATAGTCTAGGCAAGGAGAAGCGACAGCAGGAATTGCTCCGTATTACCAAGGAGAATCAAATGATCAAGCGCCGCCTGAGCCAGTGCGAGCCGTTCTATACTGTGAGGAGGTGGCATGAAGACTGGCTGGAAACTCTTAAGGTGATGGACAGGATCGCACATTACCCACGACAACAAGCAACTCAGCAAAAGGTCACACTTTTTCTCCTTTCTTGAGATAAAGCAACATGACTTTCTTTGGTTTATTTTATTAAGCACAATATTAACTTCTGCACTCTGGGTGCTGTAATATCAGAATCAAAACAACTTCACATACTGTATCATGAGATTTTTGATGTATTCAATATTAAAGATTTTATGTGTTAACAGGGACAAGAAACACCCATGAAAAAGTGCAGTGATATTGCGACAGAGCAAAAAAGCAGTGCTGATGCAACAACATACAGCTCTGCAAGCAACGTGGCCAGTGGCAAAGCCGAGTCCAAGAATTGTGGAAAGAATAAAGAAACCAGCAAGAAAAAAGGCACAGAAACAGAGATTCAGGAGGACATGGTGACGTTACCTGCCGCTCCGCCAAATTGGTCTGAGAAATCTATCTCATCAGGCACACCTGAGGATCCCGTTTTTTCTGACATTGCTCAGATCACAGCAGAAACATTTTCCTCTCCTGGTAGATCTGAGATCTGGGG
>JAQLOL010000005.1:6243402-6309034 GCA_029783665.1 Naso thynnoides | reverse complement strand
GAATACACACAAGGAGTCACATTGAAGTATGTTGCATCCTCTGTGATTGGTTCATCGGTTTATGTCAACAAATGTGTTCTTGATTTAAAATATTGATGCTTTGGTTTCTTTCTTTGCAGGCACTTGGGCTGAAAAGGGACGACACTTTCTCTGTGACGATGCTGGGCCATTGCATTGAGATGTACATTGGGGACACAGATGCCTACATAGGTAGGGTACAACTGTAATGCAGTTTCAATGGAGTTTTTTTATTTTATTTTTGATGGCTGGTTTGAAAATTTGATGATTTGCTTGGAAGTCTAATCTCACACTCAGTAGTTCATCTGTAGTAATATTAGTAATACTTAGTGTACTTGTCTAGTAGTTCCTCTTTCAGTTATTACTGCCTTTCTTAGAGTAAGTGTTATGTGGAACAACCTCATATTCAGGAATAAGTCTCCATGATAGTTCTTGTTGATGTGTTCCTGGTTGTTGTGTTTTTCATTGATGTGAGATTCTTAAACAAAACTGTGGATTATCAATAGAAATCCCAATAAGTCTTAAATAATGTTTTATTTGTTTCCCCTAAGGCACCAACATCAATGATAAAGTGCGAGGCAACTTGAACACCCCAGCACTGATGAAGATGCTGAACACATCCGAGCCCAGTGACCATCTAGCCACGCCGAGACTAGAAGACACCAGCATCACGTCCTTGGAAACGCCATTGTCAAACCAGGACAAGATGATGCTGGAGACGCCTCTGCGACTCTCCTTAACCCTGGAGTGTGATATGTATGAGAGCGATGTGATGTTAGACACATTGTCAGACACCAGCACATGATGTCGTCCCGTCAGGAGGTGGAACTGTTCTAGCAACAAGTTGTCATAGGAACATATAACCAAGCCCAAGGATGACTGTCAAACTCAAGTTTCAGCACCTCCAGCAAAGGTTTCCTGTGGATTTTCCCTCGTGTGCATTTCAAGTGGGTGCTTCTGTAAGTGACAAAACTCAGAAGATGCCATTGTGAACATTATGAACATGAGTAAAGAAGTCTGAATTTCTATACAGCACATGCTGTACATCATATTCATTTTACCAGAATGCACTTTAAAGGCAGAATCGACTTGTCCCTTGTTTTTGGGGCGGAGCTTGGTTTAGCATTGGACTTTGGGTTCAGCCTGAAGATACTGGGAGCATGTGGTCCTCTGACACTTGATTGAGCCGAGCAAACACACCTCACATCACATCTAAAAAGACTACAGTCACTTATTACTGCCTATGGCAGAACCCTCTGTGTTGCTTAACCTGTGGATTTACACCTTCAATAAAGAGCCAGCTAAATGCAAGCAGTTTTGGTAAAAGCAATTCTTGGCAATTCCTACAATAAAACCATGCAGTTACCTGAAGAGATTTTACAAATCTGTGTTTTGTGTTTGTCAAAATAAAAAAGTGATCATTTGTAAAATCCACGGAGCATGTGGAAATAGCGTTAGAAAATTTATATTCTTAACTTTTAATCTTAACTGTTTTTATTATCTCCTTACTGGTATGTTGAAAAAATATTGACAGAATCCTCACTGAGATACTGTTGAAAATAATTCCTAAGTCTGTGTTTGCAGTCTGTGACATCATGAAATCCAGTAAACGTAAAACATAAGGTAAATCAGCTGAATGAGTATGAACAAACTAGAAAATAAGCTGCTGTTTGTAATTGTTTAAAAACAAAACTCAAATTTGTTATAGATGTGGATTTACAATTGTCCCCATCAAAGATGTGGACTGGAGTTACGAGTCGAGTCACATGACTAGTCACAAATTTGGTGACTTCAGACTCGACAGTATCTTAAAAGAACTACAACTGGACTCGGACTTAAACACCAGTGACTCATGACTTCAGTTGGACTTGAGCCTTTTGACTTGAAAATACTTGAGATTTAAGTGTATGTTATTTAAAAAGTGCGCCATGAATCAAAGTATTTCCCGAATCAACTAATGTTAACGCTATTCATTCCCAGCAAGTCGACACTTTTTCCCCAAGAATCGACTTTGTTTGAAGCATCAGACAACATCCAGTCAAGTTAAAGAACAAACCATAAAGAAGTGGGTTATGTTGCCTTCTTGTCTTATTATTATAAGAAGTAAATTAAAAATTTAAAAAGCATTCACCATTGTATAAATTTGGTAGATTGGAAGTGTGTTAATGACTTATTTAAGACTCAAAATTCAAAGTTGACTTGATTCAAGATTTGCTCATCTTTACTTGAGACTTGCAAAACAAAGACTTTGTCCCACCTCTAGTCCTCATATTGTCCTAGTTATTTACAGCTTTTGGTTGTAAACCCAACTCTTCTAATATACCTTTAGGCAACTATTTTGTAATATGAAAGTATTAAATCCTGTCTGTTTGTTTTAAAGCCGTGAATTCGAAGCAGTTCAGAATTAAAGGGAGTGAAGCAGTTACAGTGTAAAGCGGTGAACTGAACCAGATCATGACCTGAGATGCCATGTTGCCGTTTAGGGGAGGAGTGAGGCGTCCCAGCCTCGAATGAAACACAGAGCTCCTCTTCATCTCCTCTCCGACAGACTGAGTATTAGTCCGTTTACCTCCCGGACCTTTTTCCAATGGAGAGCGGCTGGAGCGATGGGCTGCACTCCGTCTAAGTCAGCCGTCATTTACAGCCAAGACAGGGTATCCCGGGACCTGGACACCTGCTCCACTCTTGTCCCCAGCCTGAAGAGCTCCGTGTCGACCCCAGAGAAGCCCCGGCTGTGTGTGGAGACCAGCGATGGAAAGCAAACCTACCTTAGCGGTGAGAGGCCAAGTTTATTTTCACTTCATAATATCGACAATAGCACACGTGTAAGGCCTGAAAAAATAAAATAGTCTGTAGTTTATGAGGCAAAGGTGACTGACCTGCGCATCAAATTCGGCCACCTTGCAGAGCTAAAGTAACACAGTTTGAAAGGTTTTAAAAGTCAGTCTTGTGGACCTTCTTGTCTTCCTCAGTCCCCGGACGAGACGTCCACGGACGGTCGGTGAGGCTGTCCCCGTCCCCGGACCTCTGGAGCTCGGCGGGCAGCGTCGCTCCGGGTAGCCCGAGCTGCTCGGATCAGTTCAGCATGACGACCCGCGGCCCAACCCCGGACCTGCACAGTGACAGTGAGGGCTGAGGGACCGCTTAGTCCGCCTGCAGCGGCGCTGAGACACAAAAACAACAAGCGGCAGTCCTGTTTTGTGCAAAAACTGCCGACTGCGGCAAAAAAGACCGATCCCTGGTGAAAATCTGTAGGAGGTGTTTCTCTAAACTAAGTGATTTTTAATTAATGATGGCCGTGATTATGATTCTGTAGGCCTATTAAAAACCAGCCAAGGGGCCATTTATTAAAATGGTGTTCTGCGTTGTTTAAATTTCACACTGTTATGCATTTTGTACTGAATGTTAGCGCATGGGTTGTCTAGACTTACTGAAGCAGGCCTATTTTAACATATTGTACTTATACTGCTGCAAGTAGGCTATCTCCCCCCAACTGTTTGATTGTGATGATGAAAATGAACCCTGATACAGCAACTGGATTTTTGCACAGGCTACATTAAACCGAGACTTTTTAATGTAACCATTTGATTTCTGTCTTATGCCTCAAGCCTAATACATCTACCAGAGAAAGCCTAAATAATGAGACTAACAGGAGAAAAAAAAACAAGAAAAATAAAATAACCTTCACTGCTTCCAACCTAAAATAAAGACTGCAAAAAAAAAACACGTCAGTTTAATTAATCTAAACAAATAGCCTAATTAAACTGTCTCTAAGATCAATCCATAACAATGAGGACGCTGACAGATCAGTAAATAGGCCTACTCAAATTTTCGGCAGCCAGCCAGCATTCACCAACAATCAACTCATGTCTTGTTTTGGGTAACACTTTACTTAAAGTCAGGGTTGGTAAGGTTACTTGGAAATGTGACAGGTTACAGATTACTAATTAGCTACCCTAAGGTAATAAGTAATGTATCTATTTCAATTACTTTATCAAAGCAAAGTAACTTATGATATTTGATTACTTTTTGATTACTTTCCTAAATTTCAAACGAATGTTTTCAGCTGTTAACCATTTTCAAATTTTTAAACCAGGCAGTGGCAGACGTGGGTCGCTGCAAATTCAAACGAGAACCAATCAAAAGCATCAAAGCGTCATCAAATTTTACTTAAAGTCCTTGACTGTAAATGGAAAACTACGGCACTGAGCACAACTAAACATGCAAAGCAACAAAATGAACGTTATTCAACACATAGCCTCAGCTTTTTACAGAAAATAATAAGATGTAACCCCCTTTGTAGCCTAATCCTTAACATCTTCTTTAGGAACTGTAATTTAAATACACACTCTTTCTTAGTAATTGTAACTGATTACAGTTACATTAATTTTGTAATTAAATTACATTTTTTTGTTACATAGAAATAGTTACTCCCCAACTCTGCTTAAAACATATATCTATAATGCATTGTGAACATACATATAATGCGCCCATAGTGCTAATCACAGTCATAAGCAGGGTTAGTGTTAACCCTAAACCTAACAATAATCACCTATAACGCATTATTAGTGTGCTCATAATGTATAATAATGCACGATAATATATAGAATTAATAGGCCGATAAAATTTTCTTATCTTTGATTCATTTAGATAGCCTAGTTGTTCTGGAGGCCAGAGGAAGTGTGAGGCTAGTCCAGCATGATATCACAGCTGTCCTTTTAAATCGCCCTCCTCTCGCGATGTTTCCGCCACTCTCGCGAGTGGACGGTGACTTAACGCGGCCGAGAGGGAGATGGAGAGAAATGAGGTCTGAAAAGGACCAAATGACCGTGGGCAAGGAGAAGAGCGTCGTCGAGATACAGTTCAGAGACCTCCCAAGAGAGCAGGAGAACACTCCCGGTACACCAAAGCAGAAAGAAGAGAAGAAAGAGGTTTTCACAAAGGTGGGTGGCCGAGCGCGAGGGCTGTGTCGCATTGTTTACGCTGTGTGGAAAACAGACATGGAGGAGGCATGGAGGAGGGAGGTGAGACCGTTTCAGCACCGCGGACAGCGACAGGAGCGGCCAGTTTCTCCAACCTGTCAGCTACTCCTAAAACCTTACATTAGACTAGATTTCACATTTTTCTCCGGACGTTTGCAGCCAGTGCTTGGATAAATAATAAACACCGGTTAAAGAATATTCCCGCGCATGTTCGGCCCATGTAGGCAATCTGATATGATACTTGCACGCTCTCTGAACGTTTCAGTCTATGAACCGAGGTTCCCTGTATGTTTAACTGTTTTTTATTTAATTGAAGGCTTTTACATAAATTAAACACGTGCCTTTATTTTTTTCCCTTATTGTTTTTAGGGCGTACAAGAAATTCCTTTCCCGCTTTGTCATGACAGTATCATGTCTGCATACTTGTTTTTATTGGATGCACTTTTTGCTCAAATCGAAATATTCTGTTGGCTATCTTGTGCATCAAGTAACACACTTTTCCCCCCAACATCCATAATTTATTTATTTATCGATGATCCAAATTATTATATTTTATTCATGAAAAACAAAGATGTATATACACAGAGCATCCTTACATATTATAAAATTTTGGTCTCACTTTACTTGACAGGTTCGTGCATAATACATTCATAAGACCTTTTATAAGGTGTTCGTAATACATCCATGACAACCTCATAAGGCATTCATACATCAGGTTAGGGTAAGCCCCCTAATTAATAGCGATGTAACCCGATGTATGAATGCCTTATGAAGTTGTCATGGATCTATTACAAACACCTTATAAAAGGTCTTATGAAGGCGTTATGCACTAACCCGTCAAGTAAAGTGAGACCAAAAGTTTTTAGATCTTGATTGGAATTTGAAATAAAACTGCAAAATATGAACATTTAAATAAATTCAGTGTGTAATGACCAGCCCACCGACAGATTAGGGAGGTTTAGGGAGTTTAGGGAGCTCTTAAGCATCTATAAAGTAAAATGTGTGAAGCCTTTAAAATGCTGCTTCGTATACTTACGATATACAATACACTGGGTATTTTGGGCCTTGTAAACATTATTGTCTTTCAGACTCTACAAACCCAGTTTGTAACTGTATGTATTTCTGATTAAAATTTGATGTCTGAAACTCAGTTTAATGTAGGCTAACTCTGATGACATTGTCCATTGTTAATCTTCACTGCAAACAAAGTTCTTCCTGTTCAGCTGAAGAGATAATATGTAACTGATTACTCACAGGTGGTGCTTCGAAGGCTTCCACCTAACCTGTCAAAGGAGCAGCTGGAGGAACAGCTCAGTCCTCTCCCATCCTATGACTATTTTGAGTTCTTTCCAGCTGATCAAAGGTAGCCGTGATAAGCATATTAACTAGTGAACACACTTAGTAAATTCTTTTGCTTTTTCACGTACGTGAGGATGTTTCTAACCTCTCCCTCTGTCTCCTTCTCTCTTTCCACAGCCTCTATCCCCACCTGTACTCCAGAGCATATATCAATTTTAAAAACCCCGAAGATATCCTGCTGTTTAGGGACCGATTTGATGGTTATGTCTTCATTGACAATAAGGGTATTTCTTGGTGTTATTTTTGGCCTTGTTGTAAATGTGGCGGCGATAACCGTGGGCGCACAGTGCAATCTATTCTGCTTTATTAGATTCAAACAAAAGCATATTGGTTTTACAGCTGTAGACTGAATATTACAGACAGAGAGGTGCCTTTACTGCTTTCGTTGCCATTGTTACTATCTAGTTGCTAGTGTGTTAAATTATGAGCATCCTTTTATTTCAATATGTATTCAGGCCAGGNNNCCAGGAGTATCCTGCAGTGGTAGAGTTTGCCCCCTTCCAGAAAATCTCCAAGAAGAAGCTAAAAAAGAAAGATGCAAAGGCTGGAAGCATTGAAGAAGGTACTGAAATACCAAGTTTTATCCATGATTAGACTCTTCTTGATAGAAGACATGACATTTTGTTCCTCATTCATGAATTTATGATGTACAGAAAATCCACATTTTGTTTTAAATGAAGAAACGTGCAGTTTTCTTTAATGTTCATCTTGGCCGTCAAACTCCCTCAGACCCAGAATATCGGCGCTTCCTGGAAAATTACTCCTGTGATGAGGAGAAGTCTATGGCCAACCCAGAGACCCTGCTGGGAGAGATCGAGGCTAAGACCAGAGAGCTCATAGGTACAGCACAATATTATCCACCGATGATTATTTCCCTGCAAATCATTCTAAAGATTCAGATTTATATTAGCAGTGGCCTCTCAACATCTGTTTACTTTCTCTTTCTTTTTTTCCGGTTTTAGCCAAACGGACAACTCCGCTGCTGGAGTACATCAAAAATAAGAAAATTGAGAAACAAGTAAGAAAGAAAAAAAAAGCTTAAATTAAAAGAGAATCCCTGTGATGCTATGAAAATCTTTCCTGAAGTCTACATCTTTCTTCTCAGAGAATAAGAGAGGAAAAAAGAGAGGAGAGGAGAAGGAGAGAGCTTGAGAAGAAACGGCAAAGGGAGGAGGAAAAGAGGAAGCGTCGAGAGGAGGAGAGGCGCAAACGAAAAGAGGCAGAGAAGCAGAAGAAACTGTCTGATAAAGACATCAAAATTAAGGTAATGCTTCACCAATAGAAACACTTTCAGAGTGACTTGTTCACTTGACGGAGTGATGCATCATTATGGATTCTCTCCTATTGTCTGTGACGTTGTAGCTGCTGAAGAAGAGCGACAGGGACGATGACGTGGATTCAGACCGAATAAAGGACAAAAGTGAGATTGGGGAGACAGACAGAGGCAAATGGGAGAAAGCTGGAGGACAAATGAAGTCAAAAGACTCTAAAGAAAAGTAAGGATCATGAAAGTCTTCACAACTGCTGGTTGAGCTGCTCAATTTCGAAAAAATATCTAATTGGAATTATTTGGACTGATATTGCAGTTGTGATATTTATTGTAATATTAGAAGAAATAATCATTTTTATATTACTATTGCTATTTTCATCAAATCTCTACTTTTAGAAATATTGCGCCTCCCTGCGATTAAAAATTGCATTTTGCAATATTGTGATTTGTATTCAGTTTCTAATTATTTGCAGGCCTAGTTGCTGGTACTGAGGACATAGAAACAAGTCAGTGGCCGCTTTAATAGTAAATAACTTTAAGGCAGACTGTTGCCAGAGCTGTTTGCTTTCTCTTTTTGTCCAGTGTTTAACCCAAAAGGACCCTCCTCATTTAATATTGGATTCTTTCCCTTCTGAATGAAGGCAATGGAGCACCCACAGTAAAATGTAAATCCTAACATGTACAACTGTAGCTTTGACAGCGTGATATAAAGTGAAAACCCACAATGCTTAAATGAAGAAATTCAATAAAGCTTGCACTTTTCATGTTTCACTGAGCCATTAGTCCTGCAGTGTTCAGTGTTAGTGGCTTTATTCCAGGGGGCCATACGGTCAATGTGAGGGGGCTGTGCTGATTCATTAAAGCGCTAAATTACAGCTGAGTCAGTTATATTCGCAGACAATAAATGTCAACCACAATCTGAGCTCACAACCTGAAAATATTCATGTAAAGTATAATATATTTTTCTTTTTTTACTGAATAAGTATAGGTCTGTAAAGCATTAACATATTATTTTCCTGATCACTTATTAAGACTTTAAATGTAAGGTTACTTAATTCATTCATTCATTCATTAATCTATTCATCCATAGTCCCCCTAGCAGGTTACAATAATAAACAGAAACAGAAACAACAAAACAATACAGTAGTACTTTACGATGTACAAACATGTACTAACAAGGTAAAAAAAAACAGATTTTTAATTTTTTTTCAGTTATAATCTGTTGCGAGACATACATTTATTCATGAAGGTAAAATGTTTTTATTAGTCAACATTGATCTCTAGTTTATGGTGAAAAAAATATATACATCTCACTGTCAAGCGGTACCAACAATTCTCATAAGGACAACTCTGTGTAATAATCATTTATATGGTGTTTGTGCAATCTCCACTGTGACCACTAGAGGTCAGCCTGAAAGTGACAAGGAGCAGAGAGAGCAGCACGGCCGCAGACAAAGGGATAAGGATCACCGGGGGAAAGATGAAGAGAGGAAACGGCAGCGACACCACTACGAGTTTGACAAGTTTATGCGCCGCAAAGATGAGACCAAGTGGGGGAAGGGCTACTGCCAGGACCGAGCCAAGAAAGAGAGCCACCATCATGGCTATTCCTACTGTCCGGACACTGGAGACAAACTGGGGAAGGAGGACAGGGAGGAGCTGGCTAACAGGAAGGAACGCCTCCGAAACAAGGTGAGCGAGAAGGTGAGCATGAGATGAGGGGAAGGTGGTGACTAATTGCTACACTTCAACATGCAATTTATGATACAGTGATGGCAGCATTGTATGATGACTGCAATAATTTGTCAAGAAATTAGTTATTTTGAGCTTCAGCTAGCTCGCTTTTCATAGTCACATGGCTGCTCAGACAACAAATGTTGTCATTGTGGTGTTTTCTTTCATACTGCCTCTTTTACATTTTGTCACCTGTCGCAAACATCCAAGATAACACCAGTCAGAGAGTGAGGAAGGAAGTCAGCGAGCACGGCTAAACTTAGCATGAAAAAAAAAAATTCTACACATCACTTCATCTGTGAACATTTCTGCCTGAGCCAGTCATAGATTTTTATCTTCATGGTGACTGTATAGCAGTGAAATAAGAAAATCCCATGATTCCACTTTTTGACATCATTAAGCATTTGGTGCGTTTAAGTAACAGTGTAACAGTCTAGTAAGCATTTCTTAACCAATATGTATATGAATAATATTTTTCCATTTAAGCGATATTTAATTTCACTACTAAGAGATCCTAGTTTTAATTCATGGCTTCAGTCTTTCTGTGTGGACCACTACATTGTATAAGTGCCGCAGATTCCACCAATATAACAAAAACATGCAAATGTCAAATCCTGAATGTCTCATTGTGATAAAGGCCTATTTGTCCATGTCTGTGTGTTTGGCTTGTACATTATGTTGGTTGTGATGGCTCACGGAACATTCGGTGTGATGTTCACATTAAAACTGAAGGATTTAAAAGCTATTCTAACTTTTCATTGGTGGTAATCATTCATTCGAGATAGATGGATCAATTAATGAAGGTGTATTTGACGATGAAAAAGAAATATTACAGAAAAAATGTTAGGTAAAAAGGCTAGTAAAGCACAAGGGATTTAGTTTCTAAATCATTCAGACTTTATCATTCTTCCATCAGTCAACTGCAGGTGTTCACTACATGCACAAATAAATCCTTCAAAGTGAATTGATCGCACTGGTTCACCATTGACCTTTTAGCAGTGCAGCTTCAATGTGATTACTGAGCGCTCTGTTATCAAATTAGCCATGAAAGCTTACTGAACAACTGCAAAGACACAACCACGTGTGATATGACATAATTAACAGGTTGCTGAGCAATAAACCTCACAAACAGTGCTTAGATTGGCTAGTTTTGTGAACTGTGAACTAAACCGGATGTATCAACTCTGGCTACGAGCACTGAAAGCACTGCTCAAATAGGGGCGGTGAATCAGAGTGGACCCTCCACTTCTGCAGTAAATGCCTCCACAATCCTGGCATTCTAGTGCTTTTGCAGGATTGCTTAACACTGAAATCGGAATAAAAGTCTTACAAAACAGTCCACAAAACACTCAGAACAAATCCATGAGATATAAACAAAACAGAGCTAAAGAGAGGGGCTCCGCTCACTTCCTGGGAGTGTCTCATAGCCTCAGTGGGAGTTTGCACAGGGAGCTTGGTGAGGTGGAAACAACAGGTGACCAGGATGTTTTCTGCACCTGCTAGCATTTTGGGAAACACCTGAGGCCTGTGTGACTCACAAAAGAAATATTTAACTAAAAAAAAAAGTTAATAAGCTTTTACATATTATCGTGTCTATCTAAACTGTGTGCTGCTTGTCACTCCCATGTCCCTGCTCTCTTGTCTCCCTGCAGGACCGTCCGGCTATGCAGCTCTATCAGCCCGGCGCACGCAACAGGAAGCGCATGAGCTCAGGCAAAGGCTATGACTGCATGCCAGTGGGCCACTCACCTGAACGCGGGACGGATCATTGTTACGAGGCTGTCTCTATGGCAACAGGGCTGGAGAAGGGGTTCGAGAAAAGCAAAGATGAATAGTGAACAATCTGTGTGATTACTTGGATTTTCAGCTTAAGCTGATGGTAACAGGTTTGGTCAGTTGGTTGGCTGGTGAACACTGAGTTATTAGGGATAAATATACTCTGTTGAGAGAGAACAGCACTTTAGAAGCAAACAGTCTTTTAGTGATTTTTATCTGCATTAGGTGGAATAAAATTCAGAGCTCTGAACATTGGTTAAAGCTTTTGTTTTTCTGGAGCATGAACATTTTCGAGAGAAACAAAAAAGTTAAACTGTCTCACTGCTTGTCATCCGAGTTTACTCTTAGGTTGAATCCTTGGAGTAAAGCATGTGAAAAACATTGAAAAAAGGAGCAAACAATCACAGTCATCTTTATGATAGCACAACCGTTAATCTAACTCAAACGTCTTGCAGTTGTTTTGTGTATCACATGCACTGTTTTGAGGTTGCCTCCAGCTTGCTAGTTGTTGTTTCATCGAAGCTTTTTCACATGAAGCAGTCCAGTGTCTTTACTTTCGGTCGTCATGTTTTTGAAGAGGCAGCTCACACTCGGTGTCCAGCATAAAACCATGACCTCACCCTTTGCAACCAACCTTGTTACTAAGCCTTTGTAGACTCCACTGAACCTGGATGTTTTTAGAAATAGTCTAGATTTTATTAAAACAAAGTTTAATGTAAGTTGATCTTACAAACAGTGGATGTAAACAATTTAACAGAGGAAATCTTGTGTGTATTTTTGTGTATAAAGCTGAGTGAATGATAACGGATAGGAGATATTATTGATAAAGGGAGCAATGTCAACTCGTTTTTTCCCTATTTGTATGTGTGTTATAACATGGTCCATCTTATTCTAAGGTATGGTACAACAGATTTTGTTTGTTTTGTGTAAGCAAAACTATAGATTTGATCACCTGTTGGCCAAGAAGAACACATTGTCTGCATTTCTACAAAACATTTCTCAGACATAAAATGTAAAGTTGCAAAGTTTGACACTGATAAAAGAAAACGATACATTTTTTATAATATGTGAATGTTTTTTATTGATTCTGTCAACTAAATGTATGGAGGAGCCACAGATATTGATTAAGTGAGGCAGGGTGTTTAAGAAGCCTTTATTAGTTTTGCACATGAACTACATTTGTCTCTCATACCTGTATCATTTTGTCTCTTTTTCTCCTTAAAGCTGTGACAAAATAAAGATATTCTACGGTTATAAGTGACTAAGGAGGGTTTCAATCATTGCACCAGTTCTCTTGCAGTTTGGGTGAGGCAGCGCTTGCACATAGTGAACATGTACATAAGGCTGATATGAGTAAATCACAGTTAGCAATGTGAATACACAGCAGTATGATAGTTTTAGTGGGCGTAGACTTTCCGAGCAGATTCATTTGTGATGCTGAAGGGAAATTATCCAAAACTAAAATAAAACTTAACATTTTTGTCTGTAGTCAGTCTTGATCCAAGTCTTAACATTGAGGAACACTGTGTTGCAAGTGATGCTGTTGACATTTTCCTTTGCTCGCTGTTCCTGTTGCAGTCATGAGCATAATCACTCTGATGGTGTCTGTCACATTGTCACCCGCATAAAGCAAAGCTGTAATCAACAGGAAGCCTGCAGCTTAAGAACAGCCAGCGAATCCTGTGAACTGTGAGTTTAAATCTAGCAAAGCTCTCACTTCACACTTTCAGCTGTGGATGTGAAAGTGTAAACCTACTGTATGAGTTCTTATGAGGCCATGATATCTTTTAATATTTAATAGATCCACATCTGTCGCAGCCTCACAAGATTTTCTTTATTTCTGCATTTGAGGGCATGTAACAGGTATCATTGTGTACTTTCGTTATTTTTCCATTCCAATCATAGCAAAGATATAACTTATTGTGAGTAAAAGTGGGAGCATCATGTCGGGAACTCCTGAGATTTTTCATTTGCGCACACTTTTAACTTCTTGACTTTTACACGCAGGTTTTCTTTAAGCTCTTGCAGTGTTCAGTCTTCCTGTGTGTTTAGGGCTGAAGGGATAGCTCATGAACATGGTGAGGAGTTAGGCAAAATAACGCAGGTAATGTTTTTGATCAAGTGTGAGTTCTCCACGCTGTGACCACGTGGAGGGTCTAACTGTCGGCTGCCACTGCTGGTAGGATGAAATTGTCACATGATCCATTTCCTCTTTCTCCCATTGCCTCAAACCCCCTCAGTATTATCAGTATATCTGTACCTCCTTAAGCAACTGACATATGCCTACCTGCCTCTGTTCAGTGCTCATATAGGTAAGTGTTCCACTGACTTAGTAAAATTTATCAGCAGTGCTTACCTTTTAATCAACATATTTTTATGTTTTGGAAATAACTTGAAATAGAACAAAATTACACCACATCTTTTCTAATTAATATTCTCTTGTTTTCATATGTTCTTTTAACTTATTGTTAAAGAACTATGATTAATTTTTGTTGTTTATAAATGATGTCAGTGAATTGATATATGTAAAATGAGAAAATAATTTTTTTTCTAATTTTTATTTATTTGTTCATTTATTTGCATTTGTTGGGTGATGTTTTTTTGTTGTTGAACTAGTATTTGCCATTACTGCATTAAAGTAGGATTTTCCGATATGTTACCAAATAAGTGTTTTACAGTTCAGTGATTTTTGCAATAATAGTCTACTTTCAATTGCATAACTTCCGAAGATGATTACAATGGCTCCACAATGTGTATCTGCAGATGTTACCTCTGTTTGGTATTTGGTAAACTCTTCTCCTCCACTACGATGTGCACTTTGTGTGAAAGACAGTAGTACTTCCTCTCATTGTTAAGGTGTTAACAACGTCATGGCAACGAAGACAAAATTTATTGTGTCACACCTCCCATTTTAAGTGTTTTAGAACTTTAGAAAAAATCACTTGCAGTTGCAAGTCTGCTCCCTGCACATTTTTGTATATGACGATTGTACACGAGCTCCTCTGAGCGACAGTTGGCACTTCACCACAAATCAAGCGTGTCCTTTTCCTGTGTGAAAACTCCACCCAATACATGTGCTACTCGCACGCGAACAACAACAGTAGGTAATGGAGACCTGCGTCAGTATCTGTTTCACACCTTGAGATCAATCTTGCACCTTAAGATAAAAAATGTAATTTCAGTTGCATGCATTGCTTTAGACAAATTCTTCTGTTTTTTTTCTCTAATGGTAAATGATGCTGAGGTTTTATTCTTTTTCATTCTAATGTTACAGAACAGTTACAAGATATTCATATATTAAGATGCGCTATACATTAAGATGCGTGCACATTACAACACAGGCTTATTACCACCAGTGTTTTGTGAAAAAATGAACATTTTACCTCAAGCCTCACAAGTCTTTGTCATAACCTTGGTGCACAGGTGAGGAGAGGCCATTCTTGTTGGATCATGACGCAGAATTTCAGCGGCATCAAGATAGACAACACCACCCTGTCCGTGTTACAGAATGCAAACGCCAGCATTGCCATCTCTGTCATCTACATCATCGTCACTGCCATTAACCTGGTTGGAAATGGCTTTTCCATGTGGATCCTCCTCTTCCGTACCTATCCCAAGACTCCCTCCATCATCTTCATGATTAATCTCACCCTCACTGACTTGGCCCTGGGCACTGCCCTGCCCTTTCAGATCACCTACCAGCTTCAAATGTATGACTGGCGCCTGGGACCCAAGTGTTGCAGGTATGCTTTGTGATTGAAGGATAATATAAAAGTATTGACTGAGGATGTCTTCATCAACAGTCCACAGAAATTTGAGTGAAAGTTTTCAACTTGTGTCAGTCAGGTCATATGTTTTTGTAAATACTCAGTGTATGTCTGCAGTCCTTGAGTTGAAATAGTTTGACATGTGGGAATGAAGCCTAGCTGCGTGCTTGCTGAGAGTTGGATAACAAGTTCAACACCACTCTTTCATCTATGTTCAATATGAAGCTACAGCAGTGGCATATAGCTTAACTTATGCTTAAAGAGGCCATACTATGCTCATTTTTGGTTTCATAATTTATTCTTGGTTACTGCTAGAGCAGGTTTACATGCTTTGATGCTCAAAAAACTCATCTGTTTTCTCATACAGCCAACTGCAGCAGCCCTGTTTTTCTAGGATTTTTGCCTCTGCCTGAGTCGCTCTGTTTTAGCTCCTGCCCCGCCTCTAAATGTTTACGCTGCTCTGATTGGTCAGTTAAAAACACATCTTTCAGATGGACCTACAGAGGAGCCCAGCACTCTGTGACACTAGTGGTCTGAGACTTAAAAAAAAACTGATGAGAGCGGAGCATTCAGAGCCATTAGAAACAGCCCACATGGCACTGGTACTTACCCTTACCTCATTATTTCAAACTGTGACATCATTTAAAATGGTTATCTTTGTAACATCATTTATAGGTTTAAAAAGACAGAAAAGCATAATATGACCCCTTTAAAGCTTTAAATAGGGCTGAGGCAGCTACTCTGGCACTGTCTAAAATAAATATACCTGTCTGAGTGCCTGTAATAACCACTGATTAATCTATAAAAACTGAAGAGTGAAATGACAACAACGTTCGACTGGGTTATCAAAGGTTTATGTGTCACTGTCATTGTTAACTGTTTGCCTGGCAACTTCACAGTGCTGACAAGGAATTCATCGCCCCGGTGTTATAGCCCAGACTGTACCCCCTGGCCATACTATAGCAGGGTTAAAGTAGGCTAGCCTGGTTTATACCCTGGGTATATTCTGGGCTAGTTCAGTTTATACCAGGGTATGATTTGAGCTAGCCCAAACTATGCCTCTCTAATGAGGAAGTCCTGCCCAGAGGGTTTTTCCACACAATAATCAGTTTAGCAAGCCGTTAATCTGGCCTGTTGCACTGGCTCCATAAAACCACAACAGGTTTTCTAACATTTCAGTTTTTGTATTAATCTAACAAACAAGATAAAAGGTCTTCATTGGTCAACTTTAAGGGAGCAGGTAACAGGACAGAACCATGCTAGCTATCAAGATACTATCGCTAGTCTTCAGTCTTTTTGTTAGCTAAGCTTACCAGCTGCTGGCTATAGCTTCATACCCAACACAATATAAAGAGTAGTATAAATCTTCTCATCTTTCCAAAAATATTTAACCTTTCCTTCAATGATGATTTTGCTCTCACAAGTGATTAAACAAAACCCTCTTCTTCTGTGTATCCACAAACAGTTTCCTGACTCTTGTCTTCTACGCCAATATGTACTGTTCCATCCTGACCATGATGGCCATCGGAATTGACCGCTATCTGGGCATCGCAAGACCCATGCTGTTCAGGCAGATCAGGAAGAGGAAGTCCATCGCCCTCATCAGCTGCCTCCTCATGTGGGGTATAGTCCTGACCATACTGCACCCGCTGATGACCACAGACCTGACCTTTCACATCGATGAACTCAATATAACCACATGCTTTGACATGCTAAAGAAAGACATGCTCCCATCCCTGTCCGCTTGGGCAGCCTTTCTCTTTGCCATGGTGTTCATCCTCTTCTTCTTCCCTTTCTGTGTCACAACAGCGTGCTATATCAGTGTGATACGCAAGCTGGCCAGAGACTCCAAGACAGTCCAGAAAGAAAGAGCAATACGGCTGGCCGTCATTGTTCTCCTGGTCTTCACTCTCTGCTTTGCTCCCAACAACTTCCTTCTGTTGACTCACACTGTTCTGAAACTCTACTACAAGAAGTCTATTTATATGGCCTACAAACTGTCTCTCTGTTTCAGCTGCCTGAATAGTTGCCTAGATCCTTTCATTTACTACTTTGCTTCCAAAGATTTCAGACAAAAGCTGAGACAGGTAATGAATTGGCAGAGTGTAAGTAGTGTGGACTCAATGAAGATGGAGCATAAAGAGAGTTTGTACTCAACACATTTGGAAGTGCAAGACAGAGAACACAGCAAAGTGTCTCTGATGCCAAGCACGCTTCAGTATAGAGAGATCGACTGAGAAAGTGAATCTAAAAAATGTGTGAGAAGTAAAAAAGGAATTGAGAGAGAGAATGTGTGAAGGTTTGTCCTCGTGTGTGTCAGTCTCTTACGTCTTTTCCGGAGTCAACTTTCAACATTTCTCTTCATTTTTTTTTTTTATTATAATGCACCATTAGCCCGCAGCTGAGCCCTTTTATTAAATTAGTCATTATTCCTGCATTTCCCAATGTGTTTTTATTTAAAGAATGAAATGAAAAAAAAAACTGTAGGCCTTAATGTCTGCCATAAATTTCTTTTCCATTATTTTGCCAGAGTATGTAGCATGTACGAGATAAAATAAACATAAATAAATGTATTATATAACTGATGTATTATACCTATTATATGTGTGTTATGTTAGGCCATTTCTGTCCAAATGTAGACGTTTTTTGTTGTTTTTTTAATCAGTATTATCTCTGTAAATGTGTCTGTAAATATTTGTGTCCTCTCCTTTTTTTAACTTGGGCATGACCTTTTCACTTTTTCAATTGAGGAACTTCCAAGTTCCCTTTGTTCACATTTTTATTTTCTTTTGCTCCTCTACAAAATAAATGTATGATCTAATTGTTGTGACTGTTATTGTTACTGTTTTTAATGGTTGTGGTTGTGGTAAGCAGGGTGGTAGCCGCATATGCCAGTTACCAAACTGTTTACCACACTTCTACAGTATGCAAACCATAGGTGTACACAAACTGTATATTTTTGTTTTTTTCAGGATGGCGAAGTCATGACCCGCCCTACTCACCTCTGATTGGCTAATAAAAGGGCATGAGCAGAGCAGTTGAGTAAAGAATTACATTGGTTTTGGCATAGACTCACGCGTGGGTAATGACAGCGTAAGCAAAGATACTCAGTATGACTCAAAATTAACGTTGTCAGGCGCAGGTAAGCCACACAGATAATGAGTGCGCATTCGGAATCGCATACTATTGCTTTTTACTTGTAATACGCACTGCCCTCACAGAGTACATACTATTCCATGCAGTGTGCATACAATTGGGACATACTACTCTACCATGATAGTGCACCTTGAACTCCGACTCTGGTGCTCGTATAGGTCTATCTGCCACAGCCTTAGTGCAACATTTTGGAGTACAAAGTACATGTGTGCGATTCTCAGGCGATATTCTTTCAAATATATATTACAACAACAACAATGGTGTATTAATATTTTAACTGTACATGGATGTCGCGAACTTATGTAGTTCTGACACTTAAACGCGCTGTGCTTGTCATTCTGTCAGACAGGTGTTGTGTTAAATGTTCGCGCGACACACCGTGACGTGCGTGACGCATTTTCCTCTGTGCAGAGGATTGTGGGTCAGAATGGCCGAAAAGCATGTTGTCTTACATACTGGTACTTCTGTCATACTGCATTTTTCATGCTATGCACGGGGGCATACAAGGTGCTTTTGTGGCATACTAAATAGTAGGACAGTATGGGTACTGAAGAGTCGGGCAAGTCTCGCCGTTCTGTAAAACATTAACGTAATTGGTAGATCCAACCTCCTTATGAAACGTCATCACGCATGCGCAGTGACGTTGGTCGTCCGGGCAAACTGGTCTCTCTTTCCCTATTCCAGCAGGTAACTAACAAACGTTCAGCCTATACCGTAAGGTTATATGTTACATAAAGGAATGCTCAGACAGTAACGTTTATTTTCTTAATGACTGTGTTTATTCAGCTGTGTCCTTGTTTTGAATTCGATAACCGTTCATTTGGAGTCCCAGAGGCTTTCTTCTAAAATCACTTCATAGCTTAACGTTGAATTTATCAACTCATATTAGCTGCCAGCTAACGTTAACAGTCCGGCAAACATATCGAGGACAGCTGAGTGTTGAATTTCGTATGTTGCATGTTATGGGCTAACGTAATATGCTATTATTTAGGGGCTACTGCTACTTGAATAACTTTGGCTACTTTCAGGTTAGCCACTTGCTATATAGGCTCAGTATACACAGGCATTACAAGCTATTGGTGAAAGTTTTTTTTTTTTTTTTGCATTTATGAAAGTTTCTCTATCTTGCTATCGACTGCAGGGAGTGAAGATGTTTTTACTCACAAATGTTAATGGACATTTTTTGGAATGCATTCTTCTATTATGTTGCATAAGACTTCTTAGCACAGTGCTGCAACTAAAGACATTAGTTATAGGTTATAGGTTAATGCTCTAGTCCATGCACCTTAAAATGCAGAAAAGATGACACCAACTGATTTATTTTCAAGCACAAATGGAAGCATTATGTTGCTTGTTTTGGCGAACCAACTGTCCAAACCCTCAAATATTCCATTTAAAATGATTTAAAAGTTTTAAAAAAGTAAATGCTAATGTTTGAGAACCTGGAACCACATGACAAGCACTTGATGTGGTATTTTTCCTTGATGAATGAGCTAAATGATTATTGATTAGTGTATCTTATGTCAACTGATCGATTCGGCCATGTGGACCTTTCCTTTGCGTAACCAAATAACTGCAGTCTTTGCCTCCTTATTGCTGAGTCCTTTACTTTAATAGGGGTCACCTCTTATAATGCTTAACTCTGTTCCTCTCCATAGGGGCAGTTGAACGAGGAGGCCACCATGGTGCTGAACCCTGTCATTTCCAAGCTCTCCAATAAACTGGTTGTACTGGCAAGTGCTTCTCCAAGGAGACAGGAGATTCTTCGTAATGCGGTATGTTTCCCTCCAAATCAACTCAAAGGAATTGCACATATCAGCTTATGCAATTTCTTTGACTTAAGTATTTCAGGCAAGCTCACATGCTGTTCTAATAATACAACTGAGAAACTCTTGGCTGAATGATAAAGGATTTGTCTCATGTCTTACTTGGTGTTAGTGATTATTATAATACATATGTTGTCCACTCGAATACACTGACTTTATCTGTCAACTTCGAACATTTTTTTGCACTTTGTTGTGTTTCACTGAAAAGATGTTTCAGATGTCAATATCAGTTAATCAGAGTTTAATGATCTTGTTCCTTTTTTCTCTCCAACGTTTCAGGGCTTACGGTTTGAGGTGGTACCATCCTGGTTCAAAGAAACTCTTGACAAAGGACTCTTTAAATTACCTTATGAGTATGCTGTTGAGACAGCCAAACAGAAAGCTTTGGAGGTGGCCAGGAGGATGCCCTTTGTGAGTTAAGCTCTTTTTCGTATGGCAGCAAACAGCGTATTTTTATCCAGTTGAATGACAAACTAGTGACAAACTGTGTATTAATTTGCTGTAGAAACACCTGAAGACTCCAGACATTGTAATCGGAGCAGACACTATTGTGGTAAGAGGAAGGAAGCATTTTGCCGTATTTCCTGTTTATGTTGTGCAATTTAAGTTGTATGTTGTCTGTTCCTAATTTGGCACATATACTTTTATATCAACAGACTGTGGATGGCATGATTCTAGAGAAGCCAGTGGACAAACATGATGCTTACAGGATGCTGTCTAGGTCAGTGTTGTTTAGGTTTACAAAAAGCACAAAAAGGACAAAAGAAAAAACAAAATGGACTGAGTCTTTTCACAGCTTGTCTTTGTTTTCTTGCAGCTTGAGTGGTAAGGAGCACAGTGTCTTCACTGGTGTAGTTATAGTCCTCTGCCACAAGACAGAAAGTAAGTTACAACTTAACGATGGTTAAACGTAGTTTGTTTTCTGTAGAAATGTGATGGGGTGCCTTTTCATTTTTTCATTTCTTAAATTTCCAACAGGAATATTTGTGAGGAAAATCTTTTGCCTCATTTCCATTAAGCTCTGTGTGTACATATATAAGTCAGCAGAACCTCAGTGTTCTTCTGGCTTCCCTAAAAAACTTCAAATCCAACCACTCATATTAGCTGATAACTAAAATCATGATTAGCATATTTAAACATATTAAGGATAACAGAGTGTTTTACGGCTAACTTTATGTTTTTGAAACATGTATATATGTGAACAACTTTGGCTACTTTAAGGGAAGCAGCTTATGGAACATGTAGGCAGAAAACATGCTGACATTAACTGAGTTATTTATGAAAGCTGTTGGTCACATATCTTTTTTACGCATAAAGTCACTCTAGGTTGTGTGATAGAGAGTGGAGATTTCTTTACAGTACTGAGAGCTGCTAATTGACTTTTTATTTTAATGCATTTTTATGCATGTAGGGGACATTTTGGCTGATAATGGCAACTAACTAATCCTTGAATAATTGATTAAACTTTTGGTCTGCAAATCTCCTAAAAAGTATAGAAAGATAATGCCCGTTACAATACAAGCAGAAAGAGATGTGTTTGAATTGCTTGTTGGTCAAACCCACCTTGAACTGGGGAAGAATTTGTTTTGAAATCAAAAACATTAAAAAAATTTGTTACCTTTGCAGTGGATCTCAGACAGCCTCTGTACACTGTGTGCCACAAGAAATCGGTATTGATACAAACTATCTCACAGAAATGAGAGCCTGGTAAGCTAACATTACAGTAGCATGCTAGCTTTGAAACTGAGTGTATGTAATGTGGTATAACTGTCTCATAGCAGACATTTGACTTGGCTACGAAGGCAGGCCAGCCTCCTCACTCTTTATGCAGCCAAAGAGAAGGTTTTTTTCATTGCATTAAAGTTCTCTGCAAATTATACAGACTTGCAAACAAAGAAAAACTGTTCAGGAACAATGTGTCTGAATAATGTGGGTTTTCATACTAGTTTCCTAAATATACTATATATTAGAGGGCTTTTCTTGGCTAACTATTTTATTTCTAAACCTCCCTCACCCTCCAGATGATGGAGTTGATTACCAGTTGATAGATTTCCACGAAGAAACAAAGGTGAAGTTTGCTGATCTCTCAGAAAGTTTGCTGTGGGAATACATCGATAGTGGTGAACCCATGTAAGTATGAACTTTTGAACTCTCGGTGTAGTAACCCAGTCATTCACTTGATCGATGGATGTCATCAGGTGATGTTATCCTAATGAACCTATTGCTTTTTGGACTTTGATGCCTGATTTTTTTTCCAGCTTTGTTTGCCTTGTTCTGTTTGACATGGCTGGCTTTTTGCATAAAGCTAGTCTAGACTGTGTCAGCAAAAAATAAACTCTTGATTTGAGTCGGCAGAAATGTTTAATTTGATCTGCATGTGTAGAATGTACCTTGATACATAGAGCCCTTGTAGCACTCGGGGTGTATACATATATGTTGCTGTTTCAGTAAAATATTGCCTGTGCCTGTGTGTTAGGGACAAGGCTGGCGGCTACGGCATTCAGGCCCTCGGCGGCATGCTTGTAGAGTACGTTCATGGAGACTTCCTCAATGTTGTGGGTTTCCCCCTCAACCAATTCTGCAAACAACTGGACCTTATCTACAACTGGTGCTCTTCCTTCTCAGACAAGGAAACGTCTGTCAGCCTGAGCCACAGTGGCACAATACTCAATCAGCCTACACCCAACCTGCCAGCTGAGTCCAGCCACTGTCCCGGCTCTTCAGACAAACAAAATGTCTCAACCAGCTCAGAACCAAACAGCCAGTCTGCCAGTCAAACACGCCACACCAAGAATAGCCCCTCAGCCAGTCCTGCCCATAAGGTTGGATTTTGAGATTTGAGCACAGTCACTCTTCCTGTCATTGTGTATTGCTAACAGTCTGCGTTTATAGGTGAAAAGGAGCGTCAGAGACAGTGATTTGGGTGAGAGTTCCTGTATGTTGGTCAACAGTCTGTCTAAGAATACAGACAATAGAGAGTTCCCCAGCTCTGAGAATACAACATTACCTTTGGTGACCAGCAGGGGGCAGGTGATTGAGCCCAATGTGAAAGAGCATGAGGACTGTGAACTGAAAAAAGAGGACTTGCAGCGAATGATTGAACTAATGGATGGGTTCAAAGCCTCCAAGGTATTGTTAAATAAATTATGTATCCCTTTATTTTTAAAGATCAATGTGACATTTTTTCATAATAAAATATGTTTTTTATTATTTGTCATCATGGCAGTCGACGTCAAGAGGATTAAATAAAGTATTTAGTTCAACTTGAATTAATAGGCAGTCTAAAAACACACAACACATTCACATAAATAAAATTTCACTTTCCATTCTGCCTTTCCCAAAATGTTCCAGGCACTCTTTACTGCGTCCAAGATGTGTGTGTTTGACCTGCTACACAGCAGACCGGGGCTGGATGCAGCACAGGTGGCCCAGGAGATCAAGGCCTCTGTGAAGGGGACTGAGTGCCTGCTGGAAGCCTGTGTATCTCTGGGACTGTTGAAGAGCAAAGAGAGAAGTTAGTTCGCAGTCATCTGTGTGGTTCATTACTCGCTGGCCACTTTTTCATGCATTAACGAGGTAGCATTTGATACTTAATTTAAAAAAAAACACTCATTGGTTTATTGTATGATGTTTCTGCTCCCAGCATGCCAGAAGCCAGTGTATGAGAACACAAATCTGGCCACAGGTTTTCTGCTGTCAGATGTTCCTTTTTCTCTGAAAGCCTACATCCATCATTGTAACAAAACGGTGTGGCCTCTCTTCTCTCACCTTGGAAGTGCTGTGCGACAGGGAACCAACCAGCATCAGAAGGCTTTCGGCAAGAAATCTAAGGACATGTTTCAGGTGATCATCAGCATCAGATGGATAAAATACAGGGAGAAACATTTGAAAATATTTTACAGATGCAATTTTTTTGTTTTTCTGTTAATTGTTTTTGTTTAAAGGATACTGTCTACCACAGTCAAGAGGTCAAATCCAGATTCATGAATGCCATGCACAGCATAGCTAAAGTCACAGGAAAAGCCGTGGCAACAGCCTTTGACCTTTCCAGTTTTAAAACTGCCTGCGACCTCGGAGGTAAGGAGGGAACCTTAAGATTTTAACTTGTGTTCTTGAGTAAAAAACCATTCTTTTACGTAACAGGGTTAGGGTTAAACCCTAGGGTTCTTGTTGTTTTTATTTTTCCCAGGATGCACAGGTGCCATGGCCTATGAGTTTACTAGAGCCCATCCTGACTTGTCTGTGACAGTGTTTGACTTGCCGGCAGTTGTTGAGATGAGTGAACATTTCCAGCCTCAGCACGCAGACAACAGGGTCTCATTTGCAGCAGGTCAGTTTGTGAAGGTGCATCAGAGCCCAGTCTCACCTGTTGATGTTAGCTGGCCAAAAGCTGGTTAATACCGTGCAGAAAGTTTATTCTGTGGGTTCCGGATGTTATTTGTGACCATAACTCTCTGCATGAGCAGGAGACTTCTTCACAGATGAACTGCCCAAAGCAGACTTGTACATCCTGGCAAGGATTCTCCATGACTGGCCTGATGAGAAGGTGCATATTCTGCTTGATAAAATAGCAGCTGCATGCACACCAGGTAAAATTCTTAAAGCTTTTTTTCTCTTTTTTTAATACATATTTGAAATGAACAATATATGATATATAATCCTAATGTATTATTAATATATGCTCAGTAAAATGTTCTCAGCCATGTGCCAGTGAAACTCCCAAGTCTGCAGTTTTTTATTACCACAGCAAAACTGTAGCATCTGATTTTTGTTGATTTCAGTTCCCACCTTGGGGTAAAATCAAATGTGGAATCTGTTGCGGTTTTGTTTAGTTTCACTTGACATTTTGCAGAAGCAGTTTTCAGTGGGAGGTGGTTGAGAACAGCTGCTGTTATGTGTTAAAGTCCATGTTCAACTGATGTAGAAGATAAAAATAATTACATTAGTGTGGCATTAGAAACAGCACTTTGCAAGGAGCTGGCAACTTCAAAGCCAAACCAAAATAACACCTTGATGGCAGTTTTGTTGTCTTCCTTGCTCTTCTTGGTCTTTGCCATGCAAAGGCATGCAAAGGGACAAGAGATTACAAAACTACCACTGTTCTTCTCTGAAGTTGAACCTCTGCATACACATCATGCACTTACACCATTGTGCCAGGCTGTGGACTCCTGCTGAGCGAGATCTTCCTGGATGAAGACCGAAGGGGCACGACTCGTGCGCTGCTCCAGGCCCTCAGCATGAGCGCAGGGAAACAAAGAAGCGCCAAAGAATACAGTCTTCTTCTGGAGAGCCATGGTTTCATTACGGCACATGTCAGACATACAGACAACCTCCTGGATGCTATGCTCTGCATAAAAGCGTGACTGGCTACACAACTCTAGAACCAAAATCACGGACAACTAATGTTTTTATGATGACGTGTGAGTCTGTAATGTCGCCTCTCTGAACCAATAAAGTGTGTCTTGTTTTCTTAAGACACATTAAGATAAAAAAAAAAACTGTTGATGCTTTGAGGTCTTACACACCACACAGAGTATATTGTTGTCCTGTGCTTCAAGGTCTTAAGCAGTCTCTTGTTGGGCCGTAGGAAGCGCAGTGCTCATAGCTGAGACCATGATGGATGGACGGACGCCCTACTCTGCTCTGCAGTCTCTGAACATGCTTGCCCAGACTGAGGGGACAGAGAGGACACAGAGCCAGTATGCAGACTTGCTGAGCAAACATGGATTTGGAGACACACGTGTGGTTCACACTGCAAATTTCCTTGATGCCTTAATTGCCACTAAAATGTAGCATGGGAATGAATCCTTGTGTTGTTTCATTCATTTGACTGTGACAGATGGTCTTTGTCAGTTTTTGGACTTCAAATCCATAGTGGAGGAAATAATGACCCACACTGAAGTAATTATACCACAACAGATAATGCCAAATTATATCATCAAATGTAATAAAGCATTAAAAATCTAAGTATTCACAATGTAGGATGACCTGTTTCAAAGTGTAGTGAAAGTGCTAATTCGTGTTGTGTAATCTGCAATTTAATGTGTCAGGTAAAGGAAGAACTTCTTTAAACTATTTTATATATGGAACTAGTTAACATACCTGTTATATTATCAGAGTTTTATCCTTTTTTTGTGTTTTCCACCACAACAAACATTAAGAGCTTAATAACTGAATCACGGGTAAGTCCATTGTGGAGCTACAGTACTGTTATTTCACAAGAAGGTGTATCTATTCCATTTGCCACAGAAATGCACACATTGAGTTTAAAGCACGTATGCACAGCAGATAACATGAGTGACACAATGACGTGCGAGTATTTGTTCCCTCTGTGGTACGATGCTGTCAACCTGCTCGCTGTTGATAAGCAATCTAATATCAGCATCCTGCTTGTGGTGCAGCAACAGACTCAGTGCCCTTTGCATGCAATGTTGGAGAACATTGTTCTTTGTAGGATGTAGAGTAATCTGTTCTGTAGTAGTACTTTTTTTTTTTTTTTTACTGCAAATGAAACTTCAGGGATTTTAGCTCTTTTTCTTTTTAGTGTTTAACTTTACATCATAAACACTTAAGCTGTGGTCAGCTGGGCTACAGCTGTGGCTGTAGAGTGCGTCCTGCCTCTTAAACACGCTGAGCTGTCATGTTGTGATGATGCAATCTGGATGCAATGGGAGAAAGATGATTAAAGAAGAAATTTTAAAAAGCCAAGCAGCGTTATAGTTGTCATTTTAGTATACCGTCACCCCAGCGGACGTGACTTCATATTCACTTCAACATTATAGGAGGCTGGTGGAAGGTGGCTCAGCCTTCTTCAGTGGGGCCCCATCCAACACTCTGGCATGGGTGGAGCCTTTGTCTTGCTCTTGTATGATGGGTTCAGTACATTTTTCTAAGGTGAACTTTGTTCTCCCTCCCGTGCAAACTCTGCTAGTGCTATTTAAGCTTTAACCTCCTCCTGTCCTCCCTAAGCAATTTTGCTTGCAGTTGAAGTCACACTAACCAATGGACAAATCAATCAAAGCGCTCTTAAAACACAGCATATATTACTACCCCATGTGGTCTGACCATAATTGCCCATTTCTGGCAAAAACAGATTAAACTGCGACTACTTATCGTCTGACATTAACCTATCCCAAAATAAAGCAGCCGAGAAAATACTCAACTTGTCATTGCTTCACTTGCAGGAGAGGCAGCGCACCTCCCTAGTGATATTTGAAACTGTGGAAATGAAACACAAATATTTGTTTTGCAGTTAAATACTACACCGTACTGCAGTTCCCTGCTGTGCTGGAAACCTCCTCAAGGTGGCATCACAAACCTGCAGATCTCTAAGAAAAAAAAGGACACAAAGTTCCCAGTTTAGTTGATAACTGTCTTAATTTTCTCCCTTGGCAGCTACAAGTGCCATTAAGAGACAGCAAGCTCTCAAGATTAAAGTTTATCTTTGCAAGTTTGGGAATTACTGTGGGATTTATGCATTTGGTTTAATAGAATAATCTTAGTTCACTGAAGCATGACACCACTCCTTAATTCCTAATACCTCTTGGATTTTGGTTTTGAGGCAGAGCACTCAAACAGCTCATGTGGGAATATCTCCGGCCAGGACAAATATCTCTTATTCTTTGTGACACTGAAAGTGTATCCAGAATGCTCTTCATTTTGGATCCCTCTCTAAGTATTTCTCTTGAAGAGTAATAAGGGTGGTCGTGTTATTCATGGCTATTTTCCTGTCAGTCTGGGCTCGGGCTCTCGGTGACATCTAACTGATTTCCATTACTCAGATTTTGCTCTTTCGACAAGGAAAGACAGAGAGAGGGTGCACCGAAGTTCAAATATGTCACTAAGTGTAAATCACACAAGGTCTGTTTTACTGCGAACACACACTGAAGGCATCAAAACGCCATATATTGCAATACTTTCCTGCCACGGTGATTGTGAAAACCTGTATTGGTTCAATAAATTCAGTACTTCACACAGTGATCAGTTCTTTTAAAGGAAAGCACCAAATTGCACGGGAAAATGTTGAGCATGTGAAACACAGATGAGCGTCGCAAATCAAACTACAGAGTCTGTGTTCCCTCAGAAAACATGATGAAGCATTTCCATGAAAGGGTCTGCATATCCGTTCACTTGCAGTGTCCCATCTGCACCCGCTCACCCTCAAAGACGAGGACTTTAGTGTACGAGCATCAACAGCAGAGCCTGGGCTTTCTAATGAAAACCATTCAAGTCAATCAAGTTTACCGGAGACCAAAGGGCAGTGTAATTTGGGAAAATTGCTGAAAACTCCAAAGTAATCTTCTGTAATGTGATCTTGCCCATTGAACACTGGCTGTACTGTACGTGTCGGATAAGAGCTCAGTCATTTTCTTCAAATGCAGTCCTGACAAGCAGCATGGATTTCCACCTGCAAGTAATCATCATTCTAGTGTTAAGTGCTTTGATATTAAAATGACTGATTTAAGACCATTTGCTGCTCGTAGATAGCGATTTTGAAAACGCTTCCACATGTTGATAGCGAGGATAAGCGGGGTTTGTGAACTGGGTGGACTGCATGTTGTGTTTGCAGCCAGTGGAAACAACATGGATAAGTCATGACTTTAGTGTTTCAGTTGAAAAAGCAGACTATGCATTTAACAAGAATGACATAATCAAAGCCTGTTAAATAATGGGTGCAAAGACTTGGTACGGGTAATCCTTTGTAATGTAAACTTAAAATTCAGTGAACTTTAATGCAACTTCTGCAGCAACCACTTGAGGGCAACGTTGGCTTAAGAAACTCTCCATCCAGCTGCTGATTTTATCAAGTTATATTGTTTGTTGACACTCATCAAAGTGACAGGAGAGGGCAGACGGTTTCACCGCTGAAATGTTTGGACACTTGCAAATATCCGTGTCAAGCTTTTCTGTTACCTTGGTTGAAAAATAAATAGCATCATTGTTTATACCGAGAGCATCTCTGTGACTTTGGGATGCATACACAGAATCCAAATGGTTGCATGCAGAATAACAAACAGTCTCTAATCAGTCAGTTTTTCTGAATTGCCTCTCAAAACTGAACTCATGCTTGGGCACCTGTTTCAAAGAACAGGCTTGTGAAGGCCTCATCAAAGGCCTCCTCTGTCAACAAACAGAATAAGCGCAATGACGGCTGGCTCCTCAACCCACATCTGATTTCAGCAAATGTGCAATTGTTCAAAGTGAGTTGTGCTTCATTGATTTGTTTCAAGGCAGAGGAAAAATAACCTCGGGGCTTCTACCAGTTAGAAATAACAATGGAGTCCTTCTCTACTGTTTGTAGTTTTTTGGCCTGACATCAGTAGTAGAACATGGAGGGATTTTTACTGCAGATTTTACCGCTGGTTTGGACTGTGTTTAAGAGTGGGCTACTTTTCAGAGATGGGGCTTTATGTTGGTGTCTCAGATCATATTTTTACACAATTATTGTACTCTAATATAACAGAAATTTAATGCAGATACTAATTGATTTTTATCTGTTTTCCTGTTTGACATGTCATTTGATTAGCACTTCTTGATTTGTTTGACTGTAAGTAAATTAAAGGAATAGTTCCACATTTTGGAAATTATGCTTGTCTACTTGCTTCTTCACTAGAGTGAAAGGATAAGATTAATATCACTTTAAGCAGTTGTAAGGAGGTAATTAGCTTAGCTTAGCACAAAGCCAAAAGTTGTAAAGCTAACAGCTTCCTGGCTGTCAACGCACACTGTCGATCTTCTCATTCAACTTTTTGCAGGGAAAAAAAACAGGTGTGTTTTCAAAAATACTTAACTATTTCTATTGGGAAAAAAATACAATTAAAAAAAACAAACAAACAAAAAGCAATTTGGTCTGTCTGATTGCTCATGACTCCCAACTCCCAACTTTTACTCACACCAAACTCAAGCACTGGCAGCGAAACAGCAAACGCACCACCAATCAGCTCACAATCAGAACCCATTGGGCCCCCATAAAAAGCCAACAACGCTCTCATTACCATATGGAAATATTTGTTGCGGTCAAATACGAAAGACTGTCTCCCCTTCCTGTCTCCGTGTGATGTGTGAGGTGTCACTCAGAGATACAGTAGGGGAGGAGACTCTCTGTGCTGAAATGGTTGGTGACAGGGCTTTCATCCGACCCACTGAGGGCTCTTTGTTGTTATTTTGGGATCTCTCACGAGTGCAATCTGAGAGAGCAGCAGACAGACGGGTCTCATCTCTGCACGAGCACAAACACACACACACACACACACACAGGCAGAAACGCATGTGCACACACTAACCTGCATATACAATAAAAAAATAATAATAATGATATGCTTACTGTCTTGTCAATCACATTGGATGGTTTTCTCGGGGTATATTAGTGCATATGGAAACTCCATTCATTTCATCTAACTTCAGTAACTGAGACACAAGTAAAATATTTATCTATCAGAAGAATTATTTGTTCCCCATGCAGTAATATAATTTGTATGGAAGTCTCTGCTGCGAAAAGAAAAAAATAGAGGAAGTTAGTTGAAAATATTTTTAAAAACACAGCAATTATAAAACAATAAAAAAATTATGTACTTATTTTAAAATTGTGAGTTAGTAAGTCTGAATTATAAATAAAACAAAGTCATGTTTTGACCTACTAGCTTACAGTTTTGTCAAAATTTTTATTTTCTCGTAATTTTGACTTCCATTCCAATAGTTTTGACTTCATCATTTTTAACTTTCAGTTTTCTTTATTTATTTTTTAATTATGGTAAAGATAGACTTCCATAGATTTGAGTCTGTAGTGACTTAGTTCAGTCCTTGTGATTTTGATTTCTTTATTTCTTTTCACCTTTGTTTTAAAGGCTTTTCTTAACTTGCTTGGATGTGATATTTTTAATTTTGTGTAATTTTTTCCATTTTATTTTTATTCCATCTACCAAGGTTTTGAGATAGATGGATAATAAACAATATTAGCAATGAACAATTTTCAGTGAGGTTTCAGAATTACTCGTCACAATAACACAACCTCTGAAAAGAGACATTGCTTTTGAGTCTCATGTAAGGTTTTTTTTGGTATTGAGGCATTTTGTAATTTCAGACATATAGATGGGGCTCTGTGAGGTTAGAATTAGCTATATCTCATGCAAGATTTTAATACTTTAAGCACTGAAAATATAGAAGTTAATTACTTCCATTCTGTTTCAGAGATAATTCAAAACCTTGGTGCTTAAAAACAAAATTATCTGCATGGCTAGACACCACCAGGGCCCAGTGAAAAATAATGCTTTTTATAATTTAGTTTAAGTGACCCTTTAAAGAATTCTAAGCTTAAAAAAAAGGCATATTCTTTGGCACAGTTGTGTTCTTAAAAATGTCTCTGTGTGAATGGAAATGAAAGTCTCCAGTCAGCAGCTTAAGTCTGTTTGATTTCACATACAAACAGAAACAGTGATCATAACCTCTGACGTGTAAGATGCAAAACAAGTGTTTAGCCTATCAATGGTTTGTGCCAATAAGATATTTATGGGGTTGACAAAGATGACTCTGCGTCTGTCTTGTTGTCTGTTATCACGAGTTGAAGGTGCTTCCGCAGTGGCCTCTGACACAGATCACAGGCGACTGCTGTTTAAAACAAGTGAGCAGATATATTCCTTTCACTGTGTGATGATAACCCTTGCTCTTAACCCCCTCCAGCAGCAGCTCATCCTCCAAACAATAACAATCAATTCCCTCCACATCTGACAGAACCGAAGAACAACTTATAAATGATATGCATCTCCTGCTGGTCCCATGGCAACCGCCTTGACTTTATTGTTGCGTTTCTTTGATCCCGCCAAGCTTTGATTCATTTCTCTTTCACCCTTTTAGCTAAACATATCATGTGAATTTGGAGCTTTGTTCCTGACAGTCCCCGTCTTACCTCGCTCTCTCCACAGGCTCCTGACGCCTCCCAGAGGAACCGCAGAGGAGGAGAGGAATTCCACTGGATTCAAAGACTTCTCTGGATTTCTTTTGACTCCTCCGCCTGCCTTGCCTTCCCCGATTCCTGGTGTTGACCTGCTCCTCATGATCCCCTGCCAAACCATCTTCCTGGCCTTGGGGGACTGTGGCTGTATGTGCACAGGCATACGCATTACACGGGTGTGTGGAGGGTTTCAGGCTTTTATTCTACGCAAGTTCTAATAGTAGGTTACTCCGCATGTCCAAGCCTTTGATTCAATGAATGAGGAGAATAAACTTTGGCCTGGCTCATTGGCTGGTTTTCACCAGGACTTATAAGTTTGTTGACGGAGCTTTAGATTCATTGCCAAGTTTCTTGCAAACTGCAGTCTTGAGCGTATTCTTACGTTGAGAAATTCACTGCAGCCAGTCGTCAGAAGAGCAGGACCTTATATCAAAAGGACTTTCACCGTAATGAAAAATGAAAAGTGTGTGTTTTCTCAGCAACATCTGGTTTCAATCATGGCAATATCCTAAACATGACTAGTTTCTTGAATCGGCTACCCTCAGCTTGCCTCCCAGACGTTAGGCACTCATTATTCTAGTCAGGCCTCTTTGACAGCTACACAAAGCCTTTCACAAAGTTTTTCACCAGTAAAGCCCAAACAGAAATCAGCTATGACTGTTTTCATTGTTATTATGTGTGGTCCAGTTTTTAATAGGTCATGTGATGTAACCTGCTCACTAATGAGATTCCAAAGAAAGTCTTACTTTAGGCGTTAATCAACAGTCTGTAAATTCATACAGGTCTGCTATCGTACTGACAGATAATTTAAAACACACACACACACACACAAACACACACAAACTGGTCACATACCACATTTATGCACTGGTTATAACATCGCACTGATCAGCCTATAATTAAGGGTATATTTAAGTCTGTGAATGAAAACTGTGTAATCTAAGTTTGAAGATACCCACTCCTGGTTTTATTATTGCAACCCATAGCTGGCCAAAACATCAGAATTTCAACTTTTAGGATTATCGGTTGCCATTTGTTATATCAATCATTTGTCACAATCAGCAGCAGTAAAAGTAAACTCTTTTCCAATTTACTTGTCTGATTCAATGTACAAACGTAAACCAGTTTAATGTAAACAGACGATGATCAGTACAGATGAACTTACATGTTATGGAGAGATAAGATGCAGCACTTATTGATAGCAATCCTGTTTTCAAGATAAGAGCCAAAACATCAGAAAGACTAAGTAAATACGGCTGGTGTTAAGACATGTAACAGCTCCCTCTGTAATGGTTAAAAACTAGAAATTAGCACAAAAATGTCAATAACCAACATAAAGTACTGACCAGATACTTACATTACAAACTGAAACACTGACAGAAAGTGATGTTTGCATTTCATAACACAGAACAATAAATAAACACAAGATCAAACCCTTGAAATATAAAAGAGAACCAGATAGAACGCCTAAAGTGGATTCTAGATTAAATGCTTGAATTGTAAAAAGGGTCTCATTAGAACCCAGTGAGTGAGAAAGTGGAAACGTTTACGATAAAATTTACGGGAAGGGTTTCAAAAAGAGCCGTTACATCATAGAAAGGTTCTCTGTAAAACCTGTCATATAGTGTCTGGAAGGAACCTTTCACAGATTGTTTTTGCAGTAAGCTGTTACGTTGAATGGACTCAGAGTCTAAGAAAATGGCAAGGCGGAACCTTAACAAAAGGTTCTACAACAAACCAGAAAGGGTTCATCCCCTGGAACAAGCCAAAGAATGGTTCTAGTCAGAACATTTATTTGTAGGAGTGTATAAAAGTAAGATGTATAAAGCAACGTAGCAAATCATTTCACGAGTATTTATTGCTCTCTTGTTTTGTGCTTGTATTGGCGATTTGGCAATGGATTAAAAAAGAATGGATACAGTACCCATAAATTTGTCAAAGTTAGAAAATTTAGTTCAAAAAGGACGATTCATCGCACATAAGAAGGCTGAATAAGTTTCTCTGTAATATATCTTCACTGAAAAGCTTCACAGAAGTAAAAAATGAACCATGCATTTTGGACATGTCTTCATCAGAACCTGATGTTTCCTGCCATCTTCCGCACCAAGAGAAAGGGCTGAAAGTGTTGTACACAGGGCGTCTACTTTTGAATTAGAATATTTTGTACCTTCCTGAAGTTAAGCCTCTATTTTTTGGAGCAATGTAGCACAGGTTTGTGCTTTTTTGTGCACTTATGCATCTGCTTGCATGTCATTGTGTGTTTGACAGATGGGAGGAAACGTCAGTTAAAGGCATTACACAGCATGTTTATGATGTCCAGGCTCCATTCTTAATGTTTTAACAGGTCAATACATCAGTTGAATATAAATTGTTTAGCATAATAACCATTAACAAATTAAACTACTGTATGGTCTATGTGACTGCCCACCTCAGTCTCATACCAGATGCACTGTTAAATCAGCACCACATTTCCCATAAACTTAACTGCTGAAAAGAGGGTGTTGTCACTTGATAGAAACCCCAAGAGGTAATTCATACATACAGCTTTACTGTGTGTAGCCCCAGTTAAAAGCTATTAAAACACATCCTTTAATAACCTCAAACATTTACCTCCAGTGATAATCAACGGAAAGCTGCACTCCATATAATAAATGCATATATCACAGTAGGTAGGGTAAGCTTTAAGGAAGTTTTCTCCAGTTTTAGCCATTCAATTATTTGCTTAACTGTGGTTCCCTAGTTTCACAGATGGATTTTGTATGTGTATGAGAGGCTATGCAGACGTATTTTCATGAGAGAAATTTATTCCTAACTTTTCAGAAGGCCTTGAACAGGTGTTTTAATATGATGGCTAATTAGACCTCTGCCCAGGTTGGAGTTGGATGGAGCTGTGCTGGACGAATAAAATCCTCGAACCAGATGTAGCAATCAGAATCTTAAAGTCTGTAAATCTGGCCATCCAAACAGGTGCATCAAGGCCAATGGGAGCTCAGTCTGCACATTTCCACACAGTCAAGGGAAGAGATCTAATTGGGTAAGCGATATCATATAAAAGGGTATGCACTTCTAGTCTGTGCAACAGCTCAGTCAGGTCATGATGTGCTCTTAAAAGCAATTCAGCAGTATCATTGAATCACTGCTTTGTGAATGCACTGATGTTGCTGTGCACAGTGTTATGAGAAGCACCCACATGACACAGTGCAGGAGCCTCTCTTCCACAAGTGTAACATAAGTCTACGGAGCATTTGTGACACTGATGGGGAACTATTGGAAAAATACTGCTTTCCTACTACTCTTAAGGCCCATAAAGCATTTAAATATGGTTTTGTATTTTATTTACTAAGTGCTCATACTGCAGCTATTTACAATAAAAGAAATAAGGTTAAGATTAAATAGATAAGATACATTACAAGCTACTTGTCCTCTGTTCTCTTCTTTCCTCCTCACTCTTCATACTCAAATTTATCAAGATGCTAAAGATGATAACAGTGATGGGGACCAATAAAGAAAGTACCAAAATAGGTTTGAGTGTATCAGTTTTTCCTTCCATCATAATAATATCTGACAAACCTTGGCAAGTGACTCCCCTTATTCTTTGATCACCCTCCTGAGGTGCCAAAGCACTTAGGCAGATAGTTAGACGAGTGAGCTAGAATATATCGCTTATTAAAACTTCTTACCCTCAATGACAACCATGTGTGTAGTGCAACAAGTTTCAGCGGTAGTGTGACCATTGTTTTTCCACACATTATGAGATAGAAGAGAAGGCGAACAGTACTTAACTTAATTCAAGCTGATGTTTCGGTGATGACTGCATTCAGCTATGCGTAGTGTAGTATTGCCTGAGGGGTTACAGAAAACCACAGCCATGCTGTTTTATGAACTGAAGAATTATCAATATTGGCAAACAGAGTGAAAGTGAATTGTGATATGATACCCGTGTCTGATGTTGGCTTATTTACAGTGGAGTTGTCATTATTTTACTGTGAGACCGAATGAAAAAGGGGAGCGCAGAGAGTAAAACAGAAAGCAGAAAACCTTGGACTGAAACTGTAACTGATACAAACCTTTGCCCTCAAACATAAATTATTTTTTGGGAACAAACTGTTGGAAGTTTGACTTATAATTATTAGTAGATCTTAAGAAAATACCGTGCATCGTTACGATGCAGGCTTTCTCAGCTGACAATAATTTGATCACACCTGTCTGTGACAACCCTGATCTCCTATTAGTCAAATTAGAAAGTCAATACTGACCTAACCCTCAGCACAGCTGTTGTAATATGAGTTTCAACCAATGGAGGGCAGTATGACTATGATGACAAGCATCATCACACAGGCTAAAGCCTAAATAAGCCATGTTAAATGCCTTCGACTACTACTGTTTAGATACACAGTACATGATGTATAAAAAACATTGTGAATTTTGGGTCCTCTACCATTCACTTTTGACTTTAAACTTTAGGTCCCTGTGATTATATCTAATGGATAAAGATGGAGAGAAAATGTTAAATTGTTAACAAAAATGGTAAAAACATTTTGTGATTTATTGCTTAAGAATGTTGCAGTCAGGTTGTGAAAATAAGCAAATTTTTCTTCTAAGTCTATTTGCTCAAAAGTTGTTTCCCTTATTACGGCATCGTTCTCTGTTCTGGTAAATACTGAAGTAATAGATTTTCACTGATACCAAGATAATTTTCTGTGTATTATGTTGATGGATCACTAAAGGTCAAGAGCGTAATTTCACACGATTTCACACAATCACAGATTTAAACATGCGGTCATTAGTAATTTTTGTTTGTTTGTTTGTTCAAAAATATCAAATCAAAATTTTGATTTTTTCCCATATATGCTAAATTCTTCTCACCATCTATAAATACTTTGCCCCTGGGGGGGGACTACCAATATTTTCTTGCTAATCAATGTTTAATCTTTTTTTTCCCACAACCACTCTTTTTTCTTGTGGTTGTTTGAGCAGTGTTTGAAGAGCAGCCGTGGAGCCTGGGGATGATTGTGGGTGAGCTCAGCCCTGCAGACAACACCTGAGAGCCAACCTCAAACCAAGGGGTACAACCCACAACGTGACCTTTGTGCTCAGAGCACAAACACAAAGACACAAAGAATTTCGCAAATATTACTAACAGAGGGAAACTTTTCCGAATCTCGTTGCACGCTATTGCGGTGGAAGAATTTTGAAAATTTTGTTTCAGGTAGCTAGCAATTTAAAATGAGTTTTGATTGTACAAGTTCCTGTTGTCAGCTCCGTTTCTCTTTGCACACTGATTGTTTTTGCACACATTTAAGTTCTTATAAATGTGTTGTTTAATTATTGCAGACATCACTTGTTCAAGTCTTTAAAAAAAAGTCTTAATTTGGTTTTCTTATTAGATTATTAATTTATTGTAAAATAATATATTTCCCCCTCTACACACACACATGCTGAGTTATTACTGTACCTCTTCTGCATTTCTCCGCAGAGCTACAGCAAACAGCTGCCTGATTAATAAGTTAGGTCCTCTAAATATGGCTTAGAGTCATGTATCTTTAAAAACTACTTAATAATGGTAATCAAGATTATCAACAATGTACCAATTATATCTTTACACTTTCCTGCCTTAATTATGTATAGTTCTCCTTTGCCATGGTTAAAAGGGCTGCTTTCTCAGTCTCAGGTGGATTGTTCATCTTAAGTGTTTATGATGGTGTATTTGTATCGCAGCTAAGCTACACTCCCTTAAAGTGGCAGTAAGCTAAAAGGGGCCTGTGCCTTCTCCATGCGTGTATCAACCACAATGGAGGAGTTCCTATGTTTTATTTATTGATATCTTTTAGTGGGGGAAGACCTGGCATTCATTATCATAAAGGCCTCTAGACATCAAGTCACACACAAAAGACTCAGCCGTTTCGCAGCCTCTCACACAGATCGACACGCAGGAGTGGAGCAGGCCGCTTTGCTGCAACCATCGGTGGCGTCGGTGACAGAAGCTGACAGTGTCAAAGTATCTTTGTCTCGCACACATAAACTGTCCCTGAAGCTGTCGTTGAGAGAGATGTAAAACACAAGGCTTGTGTTTTTTTTTCTTCATTGGGGAAGTTGTTTTCATTCCCCCCCTTCTAGTTTTTAGAAATGTCATATCTTTTCTGTCAGGGCCCTGGGGCGCCTGGTGATGCTTGTGCTGCAGGAGGAGTGTGAGCATCTGCAAACCCAGCGGAGTCTGACCACATTGTACCTGCGCTTGTCTTCATCTCCCTTATTTTGTCAAAAACTCAAAGCCGTGAATTTTCAGACAGCCGTCATCTGATCTGTGTGAGTGTGGGTCTTTATGTGTGTGTGCATGAGTGTGTGTGCGGTTGCTTGCTTAAAGAAAGACAGCCAGTAGGAACAGATGTGGGGAAAGTCGGTAAAAACTCAATATGAACCCTGCGGAGGCCTTCCTCACTCTCTGTTCAATTATTTAAAGTCAAAGAAAAGAGGCAGGAGTAACATTTCCACAGAAGCCACTGTGTTTCAGCAGGAACGAATAACATATTTATCTAGTCTCATCTTTGCCAAATAGCCGGAAATGGAAACAAATACCTTCAACTGGATTCTTGGCTCTGGTGTTTTCCTGGAGCTGCTGCTTTGTGTACTCATGCCGTCATAATGAAAAACTCCTCAGGACCCAAAATTAAAGTGGTTCTGACAAGCAGAATTTTTGATGGTATCTAGATGTCGTAATGGCATGTGAGTTCACTACGGCCAGCTAGGGTGGGCAGTGCAATATGACTGACAAAACAATAGCCACAACAACAACAGCAACAAAAGAGGTTCAAAAGAAGCTGACTTTTTATTCTGAGGTAACAGGTAATTTTGATATTTTCTTCTATCAAAATCATAATCAAAGACTTAGACTTAAAATGTCCTGAAGGAGAAAAGGGGAATTTAAAAAACTTAATGGAGTTTCAATGAAGGGACAACATTAAAGGTTAGTTTCCTCCTCTTAAAAATGAACTATGTGGAATTTTTAGAATTTTTAGTTATTATTAACACCGGTGGCCATTAAATGAGCTGCAAGTTAGCGTACCCCATCTCACATGCTCGCTTGCACTCCATAAGCACCCGAGCCTTAGACATCAACACATGGAAATCAATCCACAGGCTTTTAAAGGTGACCACAAAATTTTGGGTACCTCTCATTTCTTTGAGTTACATTACAACCCGTTCACAAATCAGATGAGAGTCCTCTTTTTTATATTTAACCTTCTTTGTCATTAATGTACTTTTCTATAAATGTAGGTGATCTTCTTTAAGTCAGTTTGCCCACTTCCTTCCTGCCATGTACACTCTATCCCATTCTGTCCTTGTTCAGGTTTCTGTCAAGTTCCTGTCAGGTTTTGTTCAAGTCTTGTTTTAGTTATGTGGCTCTAACACCACCTGTGAAAATTGGGAGGTATGCTGGTGGATAATGTGTGCAACAGCAGCTATTTTATGATTTTGGCAGCCAATCCTGTATGATAATAAACATATAGCACCCGTTTCATGACCCCTGGTGATGCCACAGTGTATGCTAGGCAGTTTCAGGCGATGCTCATCCTCTCCCTTTCTGTGTGACGGGAGGGGGAGAAAGAAATCAAGAGTTGGAAAAAAGAGTTCACCTATTTAATTTGATTAGAGATTAGACGAGAAAAGAGTCATATTTCCTCCCTGGCACGTCTCTACTCGGCGCACCGTGAACCTGATTTTATAAAGAGATGTCACAGCCAAGCACCACAGTAATGCCTGTAATTACTCTGAACTCAAATAAATAAATAAATTTGCTTTTCTTTGTGAAAGTCTGACAGGTTTTCCAACATGCTTGACTGGAAGAATTGCAGCGTGTGTGTGCACAGGTGTGTACTTTTCAGCAGCTGTGTATTTGCATGTGTGTCTTTGTGTGGGTGTGCTTGTGTTTACATATACTGAGGCACTTGTAAAGGAGAAATTCAGACAGGATGAAATTTTGACAGCTACAGTATAGCTTGTTTTCCCCTCTCTTCTTTTTTTGACGGAGATAATCTCCGCTCAGCCGTGGTGCTGAAGGCAAACCTCCGCTTGAGTCTGATAAGGTTCGAGGTGCAGCTTTGTAAGTAATAAGGTTAGAGTTTTTACACAGTTGCTAGTGCCGTGGCTGATCTCGCTCCTATTAGTGACAATTGGCTGTGACCTCACCTGCTCACCCATGCTGTCATCACTGAGGTGTATCTACAGTAGCAGCAGCAGGCGATTAGATCCTCCACTCTGGTCATAGAAAGAGACATCCAGACAAATGTTGCTCTGCAAAACCAAAGGAGGTCTGATGCGTGTTGTCATGAAGGCTGGCTCCTTGACTTTTGATACTTTTCAAGTGCAAAAAGCTTTTATATTTCCTGTTTCAGGGGAGGAAAAAAAACTTTGAGAAGCTCACAAAGCAAGCAACCTATTTGGTTTGCACCGCCTTTGTGATGCCTGCAACCTAATTGCCCTCCGCTGATTTTAGGCCTGTTGTGTTGCATTAACACCAGTGAACACCAGAATTCTGTCAAATAACCTAAATTACCCCTTCAGTGACTCGACATTGTTTCAAATGAGGTCATTTGAGTTGATATAACACTGAAATATTTAACAGTATGCTATGTTTTATGTAAGTTTGTATTGTTACCAATGTTATTTCAGAACGAGCTGCATTAGGGTTCATTTAATCACATTTACATTAATACTATGGAGGATAAGAATTTGTTTCAACCATTCATTCATTATTATACTTAATTCAGCTTAATTTTTGGCCCACCTTTTTAACTATATGTTACATTTGGCTAATCATTTCAGTGGTTAACAATTTCAATTTTTCATTATTTTTGACCAACCAATATTAACTAATTAGCTCAACTATTCATTAGCCTTCTTTTAACTAACCACTTAAGCTGATTAGCTTTACACTTTAACTATTGGTTATTTTGGCTAACAATTAAGCCCACCATTAACTCTGTTAAATTTCAGCCAACCATTTCAACTTCATTGCAACCACATGTGCTCGCTAACTAATGCTATCTTTAGTCTTTACTTTCCATTGTAACTTTTTTTTTTTTTTAAACAAATTGCAGTTACTGTTATTCCAAATTAATCGAGATTCTGCACAACCTTGACATGTACCCCTTGGCGACTGTAGAAGTTGGCCCTCGGGGAATGTCCCCCTGGTTGAAAATTGAATTAGACTGTACTGGTGTTCCTAATATTATAAACAGGCTGCTCTGTTGGAGCTTTTTAAAGTCTGGGAAACAAAATGCTTTTGATGTCATAAGGTTAACTCAATTAGGGCTTGGACAAATTATTTAAAAACAAAGCTTTTCATTACAAATTGTTATGATGGACTTTAAAAGTCATTGGCATTTATTGTGCACGGAGGATCAAACAAAATTATAGTAATGTAGGAATATAAGTCAGGATATCTAACTTTAATGAGTCTCTTCTTAGTTCCAACAATCAGTGATAAAAAAAATCAGCTTCCAGTCAATTACCTATCAGTAACTCTCAGCTCTTAGTTTGAAAAATGACTTTGCTTTCCTGTGCTGTCTGTCATTACAGGTACTCCTGATGTGATTTTACACCATATTAGAAACCTGGATATTGAAAGTATCAGTTTTAGACTCAGGAGGGAGAGAGCAGAAAATGACAGACCTTAAACAGAATAACAATCCTTCCACCAGGACAACACATCTGCTCTCTCCCTCACCTACCCATCACTGCCTTTCTTCTCTGAGTGACAGTCATGCTGATATTCAAGGCCTTCCATACCTCTCACCCTCCATCTTCTTGTTTCTCTGGTCAATGAGTGTCAATCAGCAGCTCCACGCACTATTTGGCAACCGCTATCTTCATGCTCACAATGCCTCTATATCCCTCGAGTCCCTCTGTATGCCACAGTGGTGTCAAATAGTCACATCTCTCTGGCAAAGCAGATGTTCAGCATGCTCTTTACCGTCATGATTAGGAATTCACATGTACAAACTGAAACTAGCCCTTTTTCCCTGACGAAGCCCTGCCCTATAAATTATAGATGGTGTAACAATCTTTAAACATGTTCATTAAAGACAACGCTTTCTTAAAAAAAAAAATCAGCTCATAAATATTTCTTTCAAGCAAATCTCAATGTAACTCCTCCACCCCTCCCCTCACTACTCCATCCTCATATTCTCTTTTCTCAGTCAACTGGTACGTGTGAGGGGGTAAGAGAGAGACAGTGCTTCAGCAACCTTGACTGGAGACAAGCAGGAGACACATTGGTGACTGGATCGACTTCGCCTGTGATGGCTGTTAGCTAGCTTTCCTCCAGAAGCCGGAGCCGCCTGCCTGCCTGCCTGCTGATGTGCTATTACTCGCTTTGGAGGAGATGCTTGTGTGGAGGATGACACATTATTATCCTTTAATCTCGGTCTCAGCTTGTTGAGCATCAAATTGAAATATCCTGAACAGATGTAAAAACACATGTGAGCCTGGGCGCGCAAGCTGTGCTGCGCTTTGTTTCATCTATCCGTGATGTGAGCCTTAAGGAGAAGCTTTTTAAAATTTCATCACTATTCAAAAGGATAATTAATACGTACCCCCAGGCTTTGATTATGCGATACCCAGTGTGTAGTGCTGGTGTTGCCATAATGAGCCACTCATCAGTGCTCTGCCTGTGCCTCCACAACAAACATACAGTTTGCATAAGGTACTTAAGATTCTGCTGAGGTACCATCATGCTTGTGTATGTGTGCTTATATGTGTAGGCACCTGCATGTGTTTATACGTATGTTCTTGCGTATGTGTATGTATGTGAGGTGTGAGTCCCGCTCTAATTTGCAGTACAATGCTATAGGTTAGATCACACTAGTTGTTGCGGTTTGTTTACAAGAGGACCCCTGTCAGATTGTCAGCAGATAGCTGGGCCCCTTCTATAAAGCCTGCCGCTGCCTGCACCCACACATCCCGCCCTCTCGTACAGAAACACACACACAAACACACTCTCTCCAGCTCCTTTCCAGCCTAAAAGCAGGCAAGGAGATGGTGGTTGTCACCGAGTGGGTGCAGCAGTGAGATGGACAGGCAGGTGGAGACTGACAGGCCATGCAATACGAAGGGGAATATTGGGAGTTCACATATAATGAGACCTGTCAATTTGAATGCCTCAAGGCTACGCAGCGAGCAGGCCTCGGCTGCCGACCGAGGCAGCCATTTCTTCTCAGGGAAAATTTTTCAGGGTAATCTCTCACCCTTGACCCTGACCGGTCTCTAAACAGCATGTTATCACAGCAATTACTCTGTCGTTATTTGGATGTAACCACTGCTTTCTGAATGGTAAAACACACCAAACTGATGGTGCTGAGAATACAGAGCTGTCTGTTTTTGAGCATGAGCTGCTTGTTTGAAAGGTTCCTATCAATGATCACTTAATGCCAGCTCACAAATGTTTTTCCCGTGTATCGCTAAGGGTGTTTCTCTCCTACGCAAACCCACCCTTGTGTGAGTGTGAGTGTGTGTGTGGGCCTGACAGATAATAGGACATCACTGTCACAGGGTGCAGGATCTCCATTCTATTTCCTATACAATGTGCTGCCTCTGCTTAAGAATACTCCAGGATTCTGGTCCAAAGTGGTGCGGTATATGGGGAATCGAGAATGTCAGCAGAGATTTGCCCAGGGCCTCAGATAGCCTGTGATGGCGCTTTACCCTGTTAGGAATTTAGCATGTTCACCCAGTGCTGAAGTGACACACGAGAGGGGCACTGGGACCTGCTGACAGCAGATGGACCTGCGCAACTTCTCTGTCCTTAAATCCAATTCCATGCTTGACACCAGGCGGAATTAGCTTGGGACAGGTGAGTGATAAGTTCCCGGGGTGCTTTCGCCAAATGCATTCAAAGCTGTCTTAGAGAGTTGCAGAGCCTCGGGTTTCAGATATTAAGTTATTCCTGCAAAAGCAAATTGAGCCATAGAGCATGTGGTAAAAACAATCAGTGTTAAAAAATCTCTTCGATAAAGCAGACAGACATCTGTGCCTTCTTAAAGAGATGATCTTATCAATTACTAATCAATAATTCTCCTTTAGTTTAAAGTGGATAAAATGTACATTTGCCCCTGTAGTATATAGCACTGAGAAAATCATTACTTTTGGCCGTGCTGCTTGTTTTCAGGGTTAGCGCTCTATTGACTTTTGTAAATGATCATTCACTGGGGAGATGGTTTGATTTTGAAAGTATAAATAATGAAAGAGGAGCCTATCAGAGCAGAAGCAAGATAATTTAACTAAGACATTGGAGTTGTGAGTACCATGGACCTTTTTCCCCTCTCCTTCCTCTCCCCTCTGCTTTTCCCCCTCACCTTCCCGTCACCACCTCTCTCCTCCATTTCTAATTTTTGAGTGACAATCACGGTGATACTCAAGGCCTTCCAAAAACACCTCTCCCTCTATCCTTGCATCCCCTGGTCTTTCTGGTCAATGGGTGTCAATCAGAGCTTGGCCTTCACACAGATTGGCAACAAGTATCCTCGCACTCACAAAACAATTATGACCGGGCTGCGCTGAAAATGGATTCCCGTGTTGACTCTCCACACTGCGCTGCTCTTCTCCCGGCCGACGAGGCCCTGCCATGGGAAGCAATTATCGCCAGTTGCCAGCTGACAGCCCCATACTATTGCCAGCGCAGTAGCCCTCATCCTCAGGCTTTCTCTAGGCAAATAGCATCCTCAACACTCAAATCAAACCTCTTACCAACCATTGGCTTCTATCAGAGAAATAGATGGTTCCCTTTGTACCCCTGGACAATGTAGTGGGAATAAGGTGGATACAAAGGCGGAACAATAAAGAGGTGTTTTGATTTTGATTTTGCAAGCACTCAAACTGCTCCATCTCCCCAGCGTGGGACCCTCAGAGAGGCCTTTGCATCGGTGGTAAGGAGGAGTTGGAGAGGGATGCAGCACTGCTCTGTGTCCCTGACTTATCAAGCAAGAAGACAAAGGAGAGGACAAGTTAGAGACAGAGTTTAATGAGTGTCCATCACACTGACGGGCACACGGAATAATATGTAGAAGGGTTCACACCGCCCTTGTAATATGGATGTGCTGGATCATTTTATTGGCATCTCACCTTTTCTCCTGCTGCCTGCAAACCTCAGAATTTATGAATCCAGGCAGGATTAGACCTAGTGAAAAAATGATTATATGTTCACTCAAATATTTTGCATATAGATGTATTTAAATATTAATGAATGACAATTGATGTAGTTGCTTGGACAATAATTTGACAGTAAAGTCATTTCCAGCCAAGGAAGATTATCAGGACTTAAAAATGCAAATGATTAGTTTTTTAAAAAAAGTTTTAAACAAAACTTATTGCACAAAATTATTAGTAATTGGCCTCACCCTCTGAGATAAATAAAAATCTGTTTGCTGTGTAAGAATTCTGAAGGCTAAGTGTGACATAAACAGAAATCAGTTGGTATATGGGGTAAAATTTAAGGTACCACAGTAATAAGTGTGTTAACTTGTAATTCATGCATATATTTTTAGTCTGAGTTTTTTGGGGGAATTGAACACGGGGGATTTACTGGTAAAAGGGTAAAGATTGATGTGATGGCTTAAGAGGATGAGTGTAAGATGAATGAGCCTAAATTAACGAAAACGGTACGATTAATCGTATAAAAGTCACACAGTCATCTGCCACTTTGCTTATTAATTGAATAAACACATCAAGGCAAAGTTCAGTCAATCCTTTAATCACTTTAATTAATGCACATTGTTCCATTTTCCTCTCCCTCTCTTGCTGTAGCTCACTCTTTCCCTCTCCCTGTGTACCTATATTTGTGAAATAATAAATTAATTAGAATACACACTGCCACCAACTAATTATCATGCAAATAAAGCAGCAACAAAGCATAGTGGGACTGTTAATCTGTGCCAGACCGTGGGTGAAATTCCCCAACGTGCTCAGAGATGTCCACCGTGCAATTAGAGAGAGAAGAGTGACTTGGGGTAGAAGAGGAGAAGAAAGCGCACCACCAAAGGACGGGAATGGCTGTCACTTATTCACTGTCAAATTAATTCTGTCTTCTCTTCCTTCTGCCTTTGTCTACAGTAAAGCTGCTGCAGTGTCTCTCTGTTATTTTGTCTTTGTCTCCCTCTGTGTCTCTTTATGTTAAATTTGTAAAAATTCCACTATTGCCCCATAACAGAGTAGTCACTGCAATCCTCATTCTAAAAATGTTGGATGGAACAAACAAAGGAACAACCATATTATTACTTTTAGGTTCTAAGAAACATTAGAACAAGTAATATAAATTTTCTGATGTTCCTGAGGAAAAGCCATGGAGCAAATACAATCAAGTAAGTTGGTGCAAAAATGATCTTAGCAACCTTCAGTGCGATTAGCATAATGGTTTATGAGCAACTGTGCAAAGTTTAAGTTTTGTCCTGCTGACAGAGGTTTCAAAGATTTATTTTACTTCACTGAAATTTTGCTGCTCATGCTAACTTGCAGATAAAAATTTGATGTCTTGGCCTAAACTTAAAATAGTACCCCAAAATATTCCTATTTAGACCAGTACTCCCAGCAGGATGTTAATGATGATATTTAAAAATTTCACACAAACAACATTTTAAATCTACATTAGTAGTTAATGGGCTTGAAACTGAGTGGCTAAGACAGCACAGCGAGACAGATGAATGTATTGTCGTTTTTTCATGAGATCTTGACCGTAACGAAGCAATTAAAAAAATAATAAAAAAATATATTTTAATCATAATAGCCTCAACAATAAGCTATCTGCTGTGAAACGTTTCACTAACATCTAAAAAAAAAAAAAAAAAAAAAAGAATTGCTTGCAATGAGCAAGTTTTTGTGTTAACTGAAATGGAGTGCAGCTTGTTAAAAGTACTCAAATGCTCCTTTAACTTCAATGTGACACTGCAGCCTGCTGGAATCCGAGGAATTATGCAAACACGTGTAATTAACGCCACTAGGGTTTTTCGATCAAAACAATTACAATCAACAGAGAAGTGAAGTAGACTGAAATCATGAGAGTTGTTGTCTTCGTAATCAAACAACCACCATTGCCTAGTGAAATGAATGATCATGCTCCTCACAAATTATCACTACAAACAATAATAACAATAGAGTGACTAGCTAGCTAGCTAAGTTAAATTAGGCAGAGGGCAACTTGGTTAGGTGAAGAGGAAGAGGTTTCGGTTTGAATAACTACTTGCTGCTGCTGTGTTTCTCTTCTCCAGACTCCTTGGCAAAGTGTTCTGCAGATGCTGCTGGTTATACAACATTTAATAAGTCCAAAATATACACGAGCATCCATGATACGCTACCACGCAAACCTGGTTTTATGATTAAACCTAATTCTAAAGCTAGTAAGCTTGTAACTAGTGCCTCCCCCTGTTCATGTGTTATTATCTGTAAGTACTAATCTTTTCTGGATGCATGCAATATTCCCTGTCTAGATGGATATGTGTGTAGATAACTCACCACCACTGCCTGGTCACTGTTTTACTTTCTCAATCAGCTCTTTCTGTAAATGAGCTCTGTGAGCTTCCCTTCAGAGGCGCATGCATCTGTCCAGTCAGTCAGTCCACACTTTAATGTTGTCAGTCAGTTTAAAAAGGTGAATATTTATAGTTGGTGAAACAGAACTCCATTCATCAGTCTCTTACTTCCAAGAGCGTCCGCTATTGTGGCTTCCTGCATTTTCCTTTTCTTCTTCTTCTTCCTCTTCTTCTTCTTCTTCAGTTCAAATCTGTAAATTTTTCTGTTTTGCTTCCTCTACCTCAAAAGATTTGCTGGCTTAAATGGGTAAGAACACCCACACAAAAATGCCCCCTTGTGTAATGTCAGTAGGACCCTGTTCATGTGGGTTTCAGGATCAGAGACTGGACGACAAATATCAACTCTGCTGACAGATAACTGTGCATACTTTTGACTCACATAATAAATCCATTCTGTGACTCAGCTGACTGAACTTATATTTAAATGCATCCACTTAAATCCCATTACCAAACATTTTAAACTGGACAAAGGGATCCAAAGAGGGATTTGGTGGCTGATAGCGTTTGTAGATTTTCTTTTTGCAATTCAGTGGCTTTTGCTCTTTGTTTATGAAGCCTTGCAAAAGTTAAACACTCGCAGACGCACACACCAAATGCATCACCTGCTGTGTCAAACCAATTGCACTTTCAGTGAGTGCCTTTAACTTCCAGGCATAAACCTACTTTAGGAAACTTTAATTCTCACAGGTAATTATTTCCATGGTGCACCCACACAAAGACAGTGATAATCCTATAAAATAAGCAGCAAAGAGGACCTTGTTTAAAAATTCAGACCCTGTCTTGATTTTTCCCTGGTGAATTGAACGCATACATCAAGGGTGCTCTGCTAAGAGAATTAAAATCAAAGAAAAAGACCAATCAGATGCTCCCTTTTTTCTCAGTGGCAATGTAGGGTAAATATGCCACAAAATAAGAAAACAAACAAGAGCAAAAATGCCTTATTATCAGCAGCCCGATTATCATAACCCCCTTATTTGCCCAAATCATGTCCTTATTAGGCCCAAAAGTCTCTCTGTCCCCCATGAGTAATGAGTAGCCAGGCTGGGATTCGTCTCAGCTCTGACATGTCTTTTATTACTCTTACACTAAATGGAGGCAATGATGAACATTTCAGTCCTGTGATTACTTGCTTGTACCCTTGATGTCAGAGGGGAAAAGTTGTGTGCCCTCTTTTAATATTTGATTGTTTTTTTTCTGTGTAATTTGGTCCAATTCATCATTTGAGCCTTTCATTTGCTCGCTCTGTGACATTTGTCTAATGTGGATGTCCTGATTACTGGACTCGGATATTGTGTTAGCCTTTGATGTCCAATTTCTACTTCTTCTTGTCCCAATTTCGGCCACAGCGAGGGCAGAAAACTTTCCCCTCGTTTCTGTCCAACTTTTGCAAATTTAGCAGAGAGTATTTGCTGTGCCCTGCAAATGGCATTGCTAAATTATTCACAAATTATACAGAAAATTATGATAAGGGCACAGCTTGATAATCTAAATATTTGTTTTTAGTGTGTTTTGATTAGTGCATGTATTAGAAACAGCTGGAATTTCTGGAATGTGTGCTTAAAAAAACACATTAGCGATGCAGGCTTGGTTGGGCAGTTCAGTCCAGGCTCCCAATCGGCATCAGAAAGGACCACAAAGTCCAATGATCGTGTACCAAAACAATTAGTGTGATTCGGATCCATAAAATAATAAGCTGCTTGTCGTGCACCCCCATCTAACATATATTAGCTACTGCTTCGAAAAGCAAAACATCATTCTTGTAAACATCATTCTTATAAAGGCTGAAAATAACAAATTAGTATGTAAACAGCAACAAAATGCCAAGGAAATATGTTTGCTACATTGAAATGGAAAAGGGATCAAAATCTTCAAATTATTCGCTCCCTGTGTCTGTCTCCAACTGTTATTATTTAAAAAAAAACATCAATTATCAGTAAAAAATGTGAGGGAATCACATTAATTATTTTCATTACATGAAACCGCTAAATTGCATCAAGCTTATGAAATATTTCTTCCTCCTGTTCAAAGGCTTGTTAGAGCTTGTATTCAATTACAGCTGTGGCTGTAACATGCTGTCAGGTCTCTTTAGCCAATCATTAGTCAGGGACTATTTCTCGCTGCACAGTCGGCCCGGCAGAGTCAAGCCAGCGAGCGAACGACAGGCCTAATTGTTGTTCGGTGGGTAAAGGTCGGCTAATGAACCAGGGGGCTGACAGAAGAGGCTTTTGGTGCGAGGGTGGCAGGGTGGGGGAGGTGGGGGTGGGGGCCTGAGTGCTGCTCAACACACAGAATTTGCAAAACTTTCCTCAGATCAAAGTGGGGAAGAAGCGGGGCATTTTAGGAATTTCTCAGCTTCAGATTAGGTCTGTGTGAGATGGAGCTTCACGATATGAAAAAGAGGGGAGACAGCGAGGAAAAGATGTGTGTGTCTATGGGTGTGTGCCTGTGTTTTAGAGGCCCTTAAATAAAAAAAGAGACTATTATTCATGACTGTTCATTCTGTAAGAGCAAACAGAAAACCATTATTCTGATTAACATCAATCAGTGTCTCCCCACTAAGGAACAACCACTGATGTGTGACCTCCAGCTGAGACTGAGTAGTTGGTGTTAAGAGTCTTTACATTAATTTCTATAAAAGACCAAAGACAAAACAGTAATTACTTTCCATTTTTGTCTTGCTGGACAAAGATGACTTAAAGTAGTCTGTGCATGTGAGCTGTCTCTGTCACTCTCTCTAGTTCTCATACCTTTCTACAACACAGCAGCTCTGAATAAAGCGTTTTATTCTGTATGACAGGGCAATGACGTGAGAATGGGCCGGAGTAACATGCGATCTACTCTATGAGCTCTACTTTGGCAAGGAAACAAAGGGAAGCTTAGGTTGGCCGAGACAGGCACAATGCTGTTGATTCCCTTTAGGCTTCAGAGGACAGGTAGCATGTTGTGAGAACCTGCCATAGCTTTTTAAAGCTGATGGAGCAGAACTACTGTAAAGTATCAACAGCATCAGTCCATTCTTATGGGTCAACAGAATGTAGAGGTTTTGATTTAAGCTAATGAGTGTGTGAAATGATCTGGGGAGCACGACATCAGCCACCCTGTCAGCATGCTTTTGGGTCTTTCTGTGCTTATTTAAAAAAAATTTCCGTCAGGATGAAAACACACATCATTAACTTATATTTTGTGTGAAACGCCACTATCAGTGGTGTCCAAGTCAAACCGGCATGATGAGGAATGTAGCACAAAAATAGTAGAAACTGTGCATGTCCAGTCTCGCCGTGCTCCTACTTAATTTTAAAGAAATACTTCCATTCTTCTGCAGGTGAAAACAGAGGTTCATACCAGACATCTTGAAAGCTCTCTTTGTGCAGAGGTCTACTCAAACTTAGCCTAGCCATTGTACATGAGGTGCAATTACATATTTCTGCGACTGTTCGTGTTGCGTATGATGGAACGATGCACTGTAATGTGCATGTAGCTGGTGCAAGCAATAACACCGATCATCACCGCTCATCATAACCACAGTAACACTCTCTATGGCTTGGGAGTGACATTTGTGTTGTTATAGTCTCCCTCAGACGCCTCAGAAGATCACAGTAGTACTGTGCGTACACAGTTTGACCCTGGAAGACGAATTCACGGTGCACATTCATATGAATGTCAGAGAAAGCCACATTCATGCTGGCTGGTCTCTGGTTGGTAGCGGTAGACACAACTCCAATCAGCAGTGATGATCCTCAGTAAGTTGTTAGGTATTGTCTCAGACTCTGATATGGTGCTGCTTCTGCTTACACATAAAGAAACTGAAAATGCACAGTGTGATCACCACTGACAACGAAAAACTGTCTAAATGACCATTTTGTAACCTCTCGTACTCTGACTGCTGTTACCCTGAGAGTTAACATCAGTCAACAAAATCTAACGCACGTTACCTTGGATAAAATTACGTATTTCTCTGAGTTTGAACATTGTTGGATCCATTGTAGACAATGAAGATTCACAACTCAACAACCAGACATATTACAAGGATATAACTGTTGTTAGACATTTTAATAATATTACATATCATAGAATTCACCAGGAAGGCATTTTTAAAAATAAAATGTCTGTAACACTAATGCTAACCCTGAGTGACACCCTATGAATTCAGAAAATTACAGTAATTCTTATTGTATATCTTTCAAGTTATGAAGCAACCCACACTGCCAACACTCACACACACACACTACTAACACACAGCACTCACACACACACAAACACAAAGACAACATGCCATTTGTGCACCAAGTGTAATTTTAGCACAGACACGTCTTTTCTTGGATAGCAGAAAAACTTTGACCATAATATGCTCACCTGTTCACCTCTGTTGCTGCTGCAGTGTGTTGGGATACAAAGGATGAAAGTGTCTGTTACACATCAGAAGCATAAGAGTTAGCAACCCTACTCTTCATGCATTTCTCATGTTTTTCCTGGTTTACCTCTTGCAGACTGAGGGTGTTTTCCCTAAAAACACTGCAGGTTACCAGGGATCGTAACCACACAAGTGTTCTTTTCAAGTCATTCACAGCCACACTAATATGGAAATGATCAACCTGAGTGTTAATCTAACTGCTACAGTTCCTGCAAAACTTTAAATCAAATTATCACAAATATGCATCTTCCTGAGGTATTTACTCAGCAGCAGCATAAATAGCAGGCGTCTTTATGAGTTTGACTATGTCTCTGCATTTCATCAGAAAACCCCAGACTCACCATCAGTCTGAACCAGTTCAAATAGCTCAACTCAATCTCTCAGCAGCCGGCGCAGAGGCACGAGGCCTAATAAGCACATGCTAAATTTGATAAGCTGCTTTATAGCCGCGTTTTGCCTGTTTCTTTTTTCACTATTCTTTTGTTCCACCCTGGTGATTTACTCACTCTAGGCGATGTGTGCTTTCTGTTCAGCATAGACTCATACACACCACAGAGCAGTGCAAATAGATTTCAGTCTCAATTGGTCCCTCGGTGTCACAGTGGAAAGATACTTGGACAGAAGACAGTGGGAAAAGGGATTTTTATGTTAGAAATATTCAAGTGCTAAATCACAGCGCACACTCTGAGGAGGTTGAGTTTAGTGTTTTTAAGAGGCCCCTGTTGGAAACTGTGACTGGAGGCTGAATCCAAAGTGCAGCGCAGCTCAGCGCCACTCATGAAAATTCATTCACAAGTACCTGTGCAGAGGTCAAACCAAAGTTTGCAAAGTGTTGCCAAAACATCTCCCACACATGAAATCCATTTTTGTCGCAGGCGAGAGAGATGTGTGCCATTTGGTTTCAGTTACAGTCGTAAGAGCACATAAATGGAAAAATGTATCTCTTGATGGTTAAAATAGTCGTATATTAATATCTAAGTGTGTGTGTGCATATGTTTGCTCACATCTCATTTGTTCACTTCGGAGTGTATAAAGACAATGAGCCACTTATGAGTGCAGCACTCTGGCGTCTCGCTCCCTCTTACCAAGGGGCACTCTGACCAGCTGGTGGATTGCACAGCCAAAGAGATGAAAAGCAACTCTCTGTAACTCGCGCGAGTGGTACTGATGGAACCTTTTAAGAGCCGAATTGCGCCAGTGAGTGAAAACACGGCCAACACTCTGGCTGATGTCATATCCCAGCTGTTAGCTCAATCAGAACAGGTCCCACCACGACGAAGCGGGTCTCAGTGCGACGCATTCCACGCAACATGCAGTTGCTCGATAAAGCACAGAAAGCTTTTTGAAGCTCTGCGTCTCGGCTGGTACTCTAGTGACCCCGCTGCCAACTACCAGGTCTCCAAAGACCTGCTGGTTAAAAAGAGCCAGGCTCAATCAGCACATGCTTAGACTGGTGATGACTCCCCTCCCCTTGTTGCTGTTAGTCTATCAGTGTTCCCTTGTATCGCCCTCCATTTTCTGTCCTCCATAACAGAAGGCACTCCCATGCAGCTGTTGAGAGGTTTTCCCTGATGTCATCTTAATAGTGCCATGCCTCCTCTGTTTAGCATCCATCTTTCAGCATGTGTACCTAAGCATTTTTGTTTGATGACATCTTCTTTGTGGTTTTCACAGTTCAGGCCGCTGATTGACCCTCTTCTTTTTTTGCTTGCACTACTATGTGGAATGTTGATTGTGCAGTGTGTTGTGTTATAATGGCGTGAGGGACTGGGAGTCCAGCAGTGAGTTCGCTGTCTTCTTGTGTCAACAGCCATTTTAGCCTCCTTCTTGCTGAGAAGGGCACCACATGGCCGAAAGGACAAGCAGTTATTTGGTTTTGACAACCCATGCCGACGAGACCTCAGCCTGACTGTCAAAGTGTGTGTTTGTAAGCGTGTGTGTGTTTGTGAGAGTTTGCGAATGTTATTGTCTAAGGTTTCCAGAGAGACTACCAGAGCAGAATGGCCAAACACTAGGTATACTCTCTTTCTTTCTCGCCCAGGGCAAGGTAAGACATGTTAGCATTCATAGACACAAAGCACTAGAGGCCAACTAGTTGCAAACAGGAAGGAGAAGTGGACAAATGACATGCACAGCACAGTAAACCTCATTCGGGGTCAGGGCAGGGGAACAAGGAGGTAGAGAACTGGGGAATATGGAAAGCAGTAACATTTGTTTGTGAATACGTCTCAGGGTGCATCTCAGGGCCCGGAGCTTGTTGTTTCACTGCTAAATGAGAGGCATTGTTGTTTTTTCTGTGTCATTAAGTATTCAGCACTAACACTAGACGGAGTGTCACGTAAGAGATACAGGTAAGAGGAAAAAAGAGAAGAAAACAGAGAGAAAGACGGAGCGAGAGAACTCCTGTCAGCGCTGACTTGATTAGGTATCACAATCTAACAAAGCAGAGTTTACTTATTTACACTAACACTCCTCGACAGTTCCTGCAAATTCCTCCAATGTTGCCAAATGCAACTGTGAAAAAATATCTGAACCCCCAAACAAGAGGAGACTCTATTATTATTTTAATTATGCTCTTTTTTGTTTCATTTCCCTCAGCTGAAGTCAGTGGAGGAGCGTGTGAGCGCGAGAACAAGCGCGTGTGTCTAGTGTTCAGAAGCACCCCAGTGATTCTGCAGCAGGTACAAAAGCTGGCATGTAGGAAATAGCTCTTATTAAAGTCAATACATATACATATTCCTGATGCATAATTTATGGCTACTTCTAGCATTAGTGCAAACACTGGAGAATAGATTCACACACTACTTACAGTCTGAAATTTTTCAAAGCATTTTGAAAAGGTGTACAAAATATGCCAAAGTCGGCCCAAGGAAGAATTACTAGTTCGTTTCAGAAATGCATAAATTCTCTTTAGCTGCTCACGTCACTGCAACACCACTTGAGATATATAAATATGAGATAATGTATTTACTGCACATGTAACATGTTATGATAAACCACAAAGTTTCATTTTTGTAAAGGCATTTTTAAGAGGATATAACTAACTCTATCTTTGACCGCATCAGCAATCAAAAACCTGCACGGAGGAGAATCTAAGACTGTTTCCTTTTGAGAACAAAGCAAAAACATTTTCATTCCCATCTCAAGTGTCTGCAGTGTCAGACAACAGGTTAATGGGGCAAAACAACTCAATTAAATAAGTCAACAGTTTGTGGTTCCCATCATTAGCGGTGTAGCCAAGCGGGCCAGAATATTGCACATTCCAGACTAAAGCAGGCCATCTGGTCCCCGAGTGCACAAAACATCTCTTTCACATTAAGTGTTTATTGTTTTCTTAGATTGATGCCGTTAATATCAGCCTTTCAGAATGACAGATTAGCATCACCTCCTAATCAGCACTATTAGGAGATAAATATCAGTAATTTAATCACCACAGCAATTTCTTTTTACAATAATAAGATTTACAAATGCAAGTGATTAAGTAATTAGCTTACATCTCTGAAGATTACGATCCCCTGGACTTGGGGCATCTGGCTTTGTGAAGATTACACCGTTTTCCTCCAGTCGGCTGCCTTCTTTTTTTTTTGTGAATGAGATTTGTGCTTGACCAAAGCGTAAAGCAGTTTGCAAATGACCCCCAAAATCCCTTCAAGTGATTTTTTTTTTTCTTAAGTGCACCATTTTCTGAGTGGACACAAAGCACGGGCAGTGCACACAAGGGAGATGAATGCTGAACATTTATTTCAATTGAAAAATTATACACACTTGATAAAACAAAGCTAAGCTGTGGGATGACATATCTAAACAGCTATCAAGGATTTCTTTGTTGCTGGAAGAACACTGGCCCTTGGGCTAATCCTGGGTTCAACATTCTAAAGTTCTAACTTTTTTTTATTTACTAAGTAATTTGTAGGTTAGTGTTAATTTCCTAAATGCAACATAAAAGGAGTGCAGTGCGGTGAGAAAAAAAATTGAAGGGGAAAATCATAAAAACAGCAGAGAATCAGGCAAATTGCTTCCATGTGTCTGTGGCTGCCAGAGCTAAAGGAAGCGGAGCGCTGCCTAAATGCCCCTGACCCGCCGAGACTGGGCCAATTCAGTTTGAAAGGCCCGGCTCTCTAATGAAGGCCTAATTTTTATTGCCACTCCATTGACTTCAAAGCAGTTCAGGTTGCCAAACATAATTTCACTGGAGGTATTTTCAGGTGCACTGCAAATAGTTCATAAATAATTTCCCCATTAGTCCAAGCGATGCACTTTTTGGGTGAATGTTTCGTCTGTTAGGTCCACTACCACACCGCCACTCCCTCCCCCCCTCCGGCCTCAACACCACCTCTACCAACAACACACCAAGCAACAGCCCTGCATCCTTCCTCCATCCCTGCACCCCTGTCAGCCCCTAACCTTAGTCCTCCAGGAGCTTAAGGAGTCAAATACCGCTTAGTGGCTCTGGTAGTTTTCTGCTGAAGCAATGAGACAGGCCGGCCATGGCTCGGCGCTGTCAATCCTTAAGTAAAGGAGCCCCACAGCCAGGGAGACACAGCTCCACCATTACAGGATTAGTGAATTAAAATAAATCCAACCCCAAGAGGCCCAATCACCACTGGCTTATTGGTTGTGACCGTGCTGTCATTATGAATAGCTACTTGCTATTTTGCAGGATATGGCATGTGAGATGCAACATCGAGATGTAAGTTTTTATTATCAGATTTATCAAAATACAGCATTTAAGTGAGTTTTCCTTGGGAGTTTGAGCACAATAAAAGGTCTAGAAAATAAATACTTAGATAGGATGATTTTTTTTGTATTGCTGGCTCATATAGTAGGCTAATTTTGAGTGAGGAGGTTTAATCTTTAGCATGCATGTGCTACATCAGAACACTAAATAAGTACACTAAAATTATATAATAGATGTCTCTTAGTAAAAAATTTTATGAGATCAATAAGGCACTGCGAACATATAACAGATCTCTAATTTTTTAAAAATTCTCTTTCATCCCTTTTATGACCAGTCTAATTGTTTGCATCACACTGTGCCAGTCTGTTACAGTTACCATATTAAAGTAAAATACCTAAGATAAGAAAATTAAATAAGGAAATAATGTCATGGCAAACTCCTACAATGAACAGTATTTTGTAAGCATTTGCAGTGAGACACTTGAGACAGTGGCTGTGGTTCAGCTGTTAATCACTGGGTTTGGATAAAAACACAGTCTAGTTGCATTCCGGGATACTACTCCAGTTCAGTTTCTACCAGGCCATAAGATTCTAGCTTCTGTTTATCATGCTGAATCTGATCACACTGCTGGTGACCCCTGACCTCCCTGTAAAACATCTGGGGAGAAGGAGAATTTCCCAATAAAGGTCAATACAGTATCACATTACTTTGGTATGATTATTAACTTCAGCAATAGTCAGCTTTTTAATGTGACCAAATGCACCTATCCAAAATGTGGCGTATTCTTTTAAATCAACATTTTAATGGATAGTGAAAGCCTCCTTGGATCTTGCAATCACAAGCCTAATTCAAAACAAACTAATAATAAAAGAATCAGTGCCATCAAAACACATGTGTTTCCCATTTCCAGGCATTCTCGGAGAAGTACTGGAGTCTTGTGGGGCCTTGACTTAGCAAGCCGTTAAACTAGTTTTTCCCTTTGCTCGGCGCTCTGTAAAGAACTTCATAAAAAACCATGAACCTTTTTGATAGGTAATAACAAGCAGGAAGCCGCATGGGCCAAGATGAGTTGGAGAAAACTCTGGAATCGACCGGCCACCAAAAGTAAATCTCACAGACAGGAATACAAGGCTGAGTGCCCATTAACAAGTCCCCTTCCCCCCACAGCAACCCACATCTCTCCTGCTTTTTTACATTTAGATGTTATTATTGTTCTATAATTGCGTTTCCTCCCCTGCAGGAAACTGGTTTCTTTGAAGAGGGAAAATATGGAACACTTCTTTATTTTACGCAGGCAGGTATTTTTCAATAAACTGAGGTTTTGTCATTGTACACATAACATGCTTAACGTGAAAACAGGCCATAAATCACAGCAGTGATAAGTAATTACTCTCAACCCCTTTTCTCTCTCCTCTCTCCTTCCTGTCTGTGTGTTTGCTATCGGTTGCTCAGTTTAACCATCTGATTCACTCCATCTCAAACACACCAATTATGAATAAGTGTACTGTTGGCCTGTTTAATGCGATCGCCATGTGTTTGAGCCCACAGAAAGTACTTTATGATATTGTGTGAGGCAATCAGACGTGCGTAGATGTATCAGTCAGTGTTACCTCCATGGATAGAGATCATTCTTCTTTAGAATCATACCATTTGTTTTGTTTTGTTTTGTTTTGTGCTTGTGTGAGTAGATGGTCTTATACTAATCTTATACTAATCCTGTACACATTAATGCTGTCATATCAGGTAAAAAGACCATTCTGTGCAGCCTACAGGAGTCAGGAGCCAATATATCTCAAGTTTTTAGAAAATCAAACACATTCACATTAACAGGGATCTTGAGGCCTGTATCCCCTCAGATGTAACTTTATGATGTCAGGTGTAACTTCCTGATTAACCTGCACAATAAAGGCGTAAAAACAAAATAATAAAACACAAAGTTACCTTGAATAAATGACAGACTCTTTCTAAGTTTGACCATTGTTGGAAATATTTAAGATCATGTTAAATACATAACTTAATAAAATACAGAACATAGATATGTTCATTTTTAGAAATTATAATTGAGTCTTCAGTCTTTTAAAAAATTAAGACACATACAGTATTTGTAACAGACAGGGTAGTGCAGTCCAATCATATTAAAACATGGATGACTATATTATTGGTTTTGGTCTTTTTATGGGATTTTTTCAACATTAATGAAATCGTATAGAATATCACAGCCTTATCCTGTCTACACTCATGGTATATTTTTGAAAAATTGTGTTTGGCAGCAATGTGAGGTATGCCTCTTACGATAAATGACCTGAAACATGTAAAATCACACCATCTCATCAGCACTAATAAGCTAATTCAAAAGATGTCATTAAATTAATTCTGTAGCTATTTGGGATGATCTGATTATTGGGTAGACAGTCAAGAATAACAGCCATTCAATAGTCATTCATGAAAGCATCCAGATAAATGAACATATATGAACAGCTGTTGTTCTTCCTGCTTCTCACATTGCTGCTGTGTTTATCTCTGTCAGTCCAGTGTTTGGGATCTGATCAATAACACAAGACTGATGTGTCTCATGATTCATGACTACAGCCACTCTAATTCCCTTACACACACAAACCTTCATTAATGAGTTGTTATTGGAAGAAAGAGAGCCCTTGGTATCTGTTAAACACACATGGGTCCTCTTAATGAGCTCTCTCTCAGCACACACAGTCATCTCTCTGTCAGCTCTTGGGCACAGTACCACCCCAAGGTTCAAACTAACCCACACTCCTGAAACATGGTGGAGGAGTGCCATTGTTCCACTGTTTGTGGTGAAAATGTTCTTACAGCTGAAACTACTACCTTCACCATACCTTTGCCTCAACTGCAGCGCTCATGTTCTCGAGGAAAAATAAAAAGCACCTGCCTAAACTGCCGCGACATTATTCCTCTCTTCTGTTGGGATTGAATGGGTTCTTGACTCAGTTTGATTTTTGATGAATGGAGATGTGTCCAGAGTGGCTCTGTGTGCTCTTGCAGGCTCTAATCCAGGCCCCAAGAGGCTCCTAACCATGTCCTTCATCCAATTCTGCCGACTCCCAACAGGAAATGAGGGCTTCAGGGGGCACTGGTAAGGAGACGGCAGGCTAAGTCACATGGAGGGGTACAGCCACACTGCAAGCCCAGAGCAGCTGTTAAAGAAAGAATCCAACAAAAATACTCATGCATCATTAATAGAAAACAAGGCATTTGCTGAGAAAACGATTTCTTTTTTCTTTTGTCTTTTTGGCGATTTTCTTCCTTCTTTGACATAAATCAGTCTGAGCTCGACACGCAGCTCAGAATTTACAACCAGGAATTACTCAGTTCTCAAAAAAACCATTTCGGTTCAAAGAACACTTAAAAGTTCGGAGGCTTTTGTCTTTGTGAGAGGCAAACCCCTCCCAAGCAGAGGCAGCCATTAGACATTCCGGATATAATTAATCAGGGAAAGCGGCACGACACTGATCTGCATCAAACGGCCCTTATTTCCAGATATCTCCTCCAGATTTTCCACTAACACTTTCTAATCATAAATAATCACACACACACACAAAAGACACTCAATTAGATTAGTCTCCAAAGTCCTAGCATTATGGGGGGAAAAAAAAGCATTCCTCTGGTCCTTTGCTAACTATCAAGCTGAAGCGTAATTGCTCTCTTGTGATTTCATATCAGTTGCAAGCTTTGGGTTTAACTTGCCTTATTAGGGGATTTTCAGAGCAGCGTGGATTGAGTGTATTAAATTTGGACTGACTAGTACAAAGAGGAGATTGGAATCATCCATAGACAGTGTATGAAGATTAGATTGGCCCTTGTTTTGATTATTGTGCGAAATGTTGTGAAGTTATCGTCTGAGACATAATGATGTCTGGAGTTTGTGCCCGCAGTTTTCCATTAGTTCTTCGGGTTTTCAGGGGAAAAAGTCTTAAGATGCCCACTGAGAGATTTTATGATGTTGCTGCTCCATCTGATATGATGCTCAGCTTGCATGTTTTGTCCATATGACTGACCAGTTCAGAAGAATTCTCCTGTTCAGTCCAGTTCCATCACTGCTTGATTGGAGTGAGTTTGAAGTGAGAGTGGGATTGTTATTGACCAGTAAAAGAATCAATGCGCTGAAAGAAATTCCTTTCCTCAAACTCCAGATTTTTGTTTCTTCCTATGCCAACTGAGATTACTGCATAAGGGTTTTCTCCCTCCCTCGTCCCCCCCGGTGAAAGAAATTGCATTGACCTCTTCAATCTATTGCTTCCATATGCGAGCAGTTATCTCTCTTGCAAATGGAAATGAGACCCAAAATTGCAACAAATGGGGCCATGCCACTGAATGCAGATGTTCTCTGCTCCTCGCCCAGAGTACACATGCCCGATCAAATTAACTTTAACCCCTCTGCCGACAGAACAGACATCTCTTTTACAAACCCTCCGCTCCAGCAATTTGTTTTGAGTCGAGGCCCAAGGAACAACTGTATGTCCACACGTGGTAAATAAGAAGTGATGGTATCAAACACCTGGACAAGGCAGGGTGCAGTGTTACCCCTGCTGGAGGGGCTCCCAGCACCAGGCCTCTAAGTCTTCCCCTTCCCATGCATGGGCCCACTTTGGCCTCCTGGTCAGTTTCCTCTCTTTGAGTTTCTCCCTCTCTTCTGTTCGTGAGGGGAATTGACTGGTTGACGGAGAACACCTGCTCATGGGGTAATTCTGTGAGGTCGAGGCTGAGAAGCTCCTGCAATGGAGGGATGAAAGAACAGTGAGAGAGGGGTAGAGGGGGTAGACTGTGAGAGGCTAACAGGTGCTTCCTCCGTTGGACTATGGGAACGAAAAAGCTCTGGTAATGTATGAAAATGGCAGCAGGCTCTTCATCCCTTCATCAAGTCTCTATCGTTCTCTCTCCACTCTCCCCCTCCATCTGAGTAATAATAAAGCCATATAAAAGTGGCCTCACAGATAATTTGCCAAATTGGTTAAATGTTGCTGAGAGCCTGGAGTGTTGTAAATATGCATCCATTCAGAGCAGGCAGAGGTCAGAGGAGGCACCGGTTAGCAGGAAGCAGACAGAAACAACAGCACTCTGATGATCCAATCCCACACAATGCCCTTTAGGGAAGTTCAATAATGACTAGCACGTCCGAGCACATTTAGCACTACATATATCCACATTGAATTTATCCTGTTTTGTTTACTCACACAAGCACACACACTTCTGAATAGCCTTGATACCGTTGTTGGAGGCTAAATTCTTTATCTTTAGGTCACTTTGTGTGTGTCTTTTGTGTTCATGCATGTACATTTATATCTATAGCAAAGCAATTTCTATTTTCTTTCCTCCCTGCCACCATCTGCTCTCCTTTAGGGACCCTGATTATGGCTAATGAGTGTTTCCAAGCCCAGTCCCTCATCTATCTCCACAGACCCAAAACATAGAGCACGTCCCTGCTACTTCTCCACCCGTGGCCCTTTTTCCTTTCCACACATTCATCTCTCCTCATCTCTCTCACAACACACAACACACAGCAGCAACACCGTGGCTAAATCCATTCCATCATTTATAAAGCTGTCACCTTAATACACACAAATATTACATACGTGTAGAAGGCATGCAGAATTGAAACATACAGGTGCTAACTTATTTGGCTGGGTCTGTTCCTGGTCCAGGCTAATGAGGAGCAGGTGAGTGGCTGTTGCTTTAATCAAGTGGAAAGTGGGCCGGGCACAGATTTGCAGCTTGTTTAAGGGCCAGGCATACACATGGGCTTCATTATGGGGTTAGGGGAAAATCAGTCAGGAACAATTGTTTTCCCACTCTTGCAGCTAAGCAGGAATAGTTTTCTCTCTTTATGTCTCACACACACCTACACATATTGCTGCACATGCTCGAAAGATGATAGATTTCAATTTGTCTGCTTTGGAGATGAAAATAATACTGAAGCTGTCTGAATACCAAACACAGACGTGAGTCATTTTAACACTGCTGACGACAGAATATTGTTAATATTCCCACATAACAAAGTGCATGTGAAGTTGAGCAGAATATTGTTCTGTTGATACACCATAAAAAACATAAGTAAATGAACACCTCTCCAGTTAATTTTCATTACCAGACTGATAAAGTCCCCCAAGTTTGGCATTTTTGCCTTAGTGTAGAATTCACAACTAAATGTTTGTTAATGGCATTATTAGCAGACTGCAGCAGCTGTGCAAAAATGACCGATTTTATTTCATTAAAAAAAGAGACGGACTCATGGCAGAAGGTAGGCGCTTCAACGAAAAAGAGGACTGATGTACTACCAAGATGAAAAGTCAAATGCAGGGATCTGCAAGTGCTACACAGTGTTAAAGCGAGGCGATTAAATTGTTTTTGTTTTTGTTTTTGTTTTAATTTTGTGAAATGCTGACAAAATTAAATCCAGGACTGAATGATACCAATAAAGCTAGAAGTAGACTGCCATTAATCATGTAAACAGACACAAATTGTTTTTACTGGAAGTCACACTGTCACAAAAATAATGGACATTAGCATTTATTGTGTTTTTCGATGGATACATGTTCCTCCATTCTTTTCGTCCATTTTCAGCCAGGTGACGTCAGCAATGAGCTCCAGCTAGCAGGACTGTGCTGTTCGTCATAATAATGCTGTAGAACATTGTATGTGACCGTAAGTATCCTTACTATAATGCTTAATGTGCATAAAAAATGGACTTCTCCATTAAGAGCAAACACAGCAATAAATGCAGTTACTGCAGAAAGAGAACAATTAAAGAGTCATTGGCATTGTTCATTGCGGCTTGTAAACACAACATTCAAATTGGGCCCCTCCTCCTGGGCTCAGCTAGGGTGGCCATCCTCTGGATTTAAGGCGGACAGTCTGAATATGAGATGCTGTGTCCTCCTACCAGCCCAATCTAAAGCCAGACACTGATTTGTCCTCCCTTTCTGAATTGTTGTAATTTAACGCAGGTCATTAGGACTTTTGGCCAAACAAACTATTGTCTGAAAGCAGTGTCAAATGAATATCTGATATTTTGTTGGTTAAAAACATAATCAGCGATTCCATGTGATATCTACAATGTCACATCCATTGGCACAGTTATAGGTCGCAGCCGCAGCAGAGTTAACATGTGCGCTGCTTGCTGCTCCTCTGCACTCACTTTCCTTGTTTCCCCCTAGCTGATAATGTGATATTTCCTTGCTTGGCAAGTATTTATATTAAATGTGTAATATCATCTGTATTGTGATAAAGTGTTGCATGTGCCATGGTTAAGTTTTAATAACGTTGACAACTTGCTGTTAGCACGCTAATAACGATAATGTTATTAGTGTGCTAACAGCAAGTCAAGCTAATCGTTTTTTAGCTGCCATGCTAGGTGGATTTTACAATTTACCTTTGTTGAAAATTAATCGTTTTGAAGTCAAACATCTAATGCTGACTTGAATTAGGCTAAGTTTCACAGCTGTGTGTTCTTGCATTACTTAGTGATACTCATTATTCCACTGGGAAATGTATGTTTTTTTCAAGTGATATACAGTGAGTTAAACTCTGTATTGCTTAAATCTAGAGCATGGTATGGTTTATTACTGAGATTAAAGTGGGCTCAGATGGTCATAACTGTAGCAGAGTTAACGTGTGTATGCTGCTTGTCCATGCTCTGTACTCGCTTGCCTTGTTTCGCCTGATAATGTTGAAGACAAAGGAAACATTTGAGATTTTTTTTTTAAAATTCATTTGTTATTCCTGCATTGAAGACTGTTCTGTATCCCCTGAATCCAAAAGTCTACAATTACAATTCATAAGTGGATTAATAAGTGTAGAACAACAAGTTCATTGTAAGAAGAAAGTTTAAAATTCATTATATATATATATATATACATATATATCGTTTATTATTATTCATACTTATTGTCATCAAATTTAATCAAATGAAATTAAATCAAAATTATTATTATCACATTACATGTAATGGCCATTAATAACAAATGTACTATTGTATTATGAGCGAAGTGTAAAAATAGCTCAGGATTTTGCAGAAATATCATGACTAAATAAAAGTTTAAAAAAAAAAAATCTGAAAGAAATAAAATAGTAAAAACAAAATTCATGCACATTTGAACTTAACTCCTTTTTTACCCTCAAACTGCCGATGGTCTAACTTATCAGAGCAGCTTTCACTTTCTGCATATGAAACTATTTAGCGTTTTCTTTGAAAAGTGACTGAACTAAACCAACTAACTAAACCAAAACATCAAAATATAGCAGAGGGCAGCGGCACTGCAGACATGGTCAACACCAAAAATGTAGAGGCCCTAGTTCCCCGCTCCCGCCCAGTGGCTGGAAATCGAGACTGGCTCGTCAAACTCGTTGCGCAGAACAGAAATGTTGAACTCACGTGATGGTGGTGCCCGCAGCAACAAGTCCTTTTTTTCTACATTTAGTACTTCTTCACAAACTGATGCTGGGCGGGCACGTGCTTTATCATTTTGTTAGCAAAATGCTTCAAGTAGCCTACCTGTTGCAATCTCAATTAGCATCAAAGAAAGTGAGTTACAGGTTGTATATTTTTGACTGTACAGTGTGTCAAATTTGTTTATAGACTTTATTGAACATTACAGAGTCAAAAATCAGTAATTTTCAGGGTAAAAAATTAAAAAGTAAAAATGGAACTTCAACAAGAGCTTTATGTTGTGTCCTTCCTCTGTGCTGGCATCTAACTAAGCTGGTCATACAGTAATGGTTTTTTTGCTCAGCCAGCAACAGCCATCTGCCACTAAACAGGTGCTGAGTGGAATTCATTTTCTGAATAAACATTGCTTTTGAGCACTTTCTCTCAGAACAACAATAGTATAAAGTGGAACTGAATGTTTCCTTTTCATAATTTATTTGTGTTCTCTTAGCAGTCTGCATGGATGAATGAGGGTTGGAATAGTCTGTAGGACGACTGATGTAAAATACTATCATGAGTCGTAGAGTCCGAATCCGATTTCAAATCTGACTGCCGGTAGCTTTGAGTATCAGTTTAAAAGAAAATTTAATGCACAAAATATATTAAAACTGACTATGTGACAAATTCTGCAAGCAAGATTTGTCTCACTATGAATCAAGCTTTGAGTTA
>JAQLOL010000005.1:6226313-6236436 GCA_029783665.1 Naso thynnoides | reverse complement strand
GAAGAGCTCCCTCCTCATTAAGAGATGATAAAGTTAGTCTCGCCTTGGAAAAAAATAACTTTATACCAAGTGTACTTCTCACCACTTTGTAATGGTTCCTCTCTTTTGTTTTCATGGTTGTATGAGTAATCCGAAACTCCAATTCGTCCATCAAAACAGCTGGAAAAGTCATCGCACCGGTGTCGGCTGTCTATGATTCTATCACTCTGGTCCTGTGTATCTTAGCTCGATTGCTCTTCCTTCATCCTTCAAGTACCCGGATGTCTGTGACAGTAAATTAAAACTGAATTTTGAGAACCGAATTTGAATTGTGAGAACTGAATGTGAAGATGTATAGAGAGTTGGATTTTCAGTGAAGATCAAATTTATTTGGATTTTAATTTCAAATTATACTATTCAGATACACTTTTTCAATGCAATGATTCAAAGTAAACAATACAATTTCAAATTATGTGATTCAAATTCAATTTTTCAATTCAATTATTCAAGTTTAGCAATTCCAATTCAAATATAAACGATTCAAATTCAGTTTCTGGTGGCACATATTTCAGCCCATAGACACTAGCGTTAGCCAGTTAACAGGGCTGCTTGCGCTAACATCATTGCTTGCTTGGATAGGGATAGCTCTGGCTTTGTGGCTGTGTGCTAGCCAGAGCTGTTTAATTGGCTACCCGTGTATTAATTTCAACTTGTGGTGGGTAGCTAGAGCCAACTTTTAATTCCAACATTAATGTAAACTCGGTGAAAGTAGAAAATTAATCAGTAACATTTTACATTAGCATTTAATAATCACATGCGATTTGTCCAAATGGAGTGGTTGTAGCTAGCTGTTCAATATGGCGCATGTGCAACTCATATTGATGTGGGACATCTTGAACTGACAGGAACTATTTCTTCATTTAAAGAAAAGTAAATGGCACAGAAGACTTTTCTCGATGAAAAAGATGTTTTCACTCTTCTCCAGAAGGTTTGTGACAGTTTGATGTACAACTGGCTCTGTTGAAAGCACTCTCCTACTTATGTTATAAGGTTCAGTGATCCAGTTGGCTGAGGTTAGCCTGTACTAGACCACGATAGACAGATGATTAGTTTCCAAGAAAAACTCTGAAGATTTTTCTGAGTGACAAACCATCTGGCACATCATCTTGTAATTTGTATATAACTTACTTATGCATAATTAAGGTGGTGGCTACTTACCCCTAAATTCCACCAGATACCTTTGCATTGTGTCTGCGCTCCAGTATGGCAGTGGAGCTGATTCGTTTCAATTCTAGTAAATGTGTGTGCTTCCACCGACTGTGGCTGCTTTGTAGATCGTGCAGGACAGGAGGGGGATACAGAAACAAAATAAAACATCCAGTGGATTTTCAAAATAAAAAATAAAAAAGTGCTGATGACGAAGCAGCCTTGGAACCAGGCCTGAAGTCAACAGATCAGAGGTTTTCAGAGACTGGTCGCATGTTGTATTTTAGTTACTACATAATCTCGTAGTCTTACGACTCAAGCTGTTTACCGTGCTATGCTCTAAAAACGCAGCCAGTGGGTGTTGACGGACGGCAGAGCAAGGAGCGGACACTCAACGCAGCCATTCTGGAACGCACACGCATCCAGTGAAATCCCCGGATTAGAGCGACAGCAGTCTCAGACAGTTTGTCTCACTTCACAACAAGCCAGTAGAAGCGGAAGTGATGAGTCGGTCAATTTTCAACATACAATACAGCATGGGACTGCTTCAACATCAAGGCCTTTATTTTTTTTTGCCTCCATTTGCAACATTATTCAATGAAAACAACAGTTGTGCTAGAGGAAAAGCCAAGAAAAAAGCTTGGTATGCTAAATAAGTCCAAGCCGAATTAGTGGCCTGACCATTGTTGCCATCCTAAAAGTTTGCCAAGCTGATACTCTTCATTACTTTAGATATCTGAATTAGTATAGAAGAGGAAAGAGGAATCATAGTGTAACAGATGCTTCAATCCAGATGTGACGGCTGTGCTGCTCAGAGAGGACTGCCAACCACCTGACCTGAGACTGTTGCTGCTGTAAGCACAGTGTGCCGCTCAATGAACTGCTCCAAGCCGAGCAGCTCACTGCACTGTGGTCCCACAGTGACTCCCAGATGACAGCACTAATGGATGATCCTGTGATGCAATCATCTCGATCCCTGCAGCCTTCTTCAGCAGATGGGCTGTATTTCACATGCAGATCTCCGAGATTGAGAGCGACTCAATACAAACATGCAGAAGTCATTACACCTCTTATGTATGTACTCCTGCTGGAGAGCCACAATGATTACATAATCTATTTAATTTAAGGAAAATACCCCCCCTGAGTTCTTTCCTACAATCAAATTTGACAGTTGGTCGAGAAGGTGAAGTCTTAAATTATGTTTATCTTTAGAGAAGACAAACAGCCTCCTACAAGAGGACTGAGTTACAGCAATGTTCTTAATCAATCTGCACTTTAACAACTGTATAAATGCAATTACCACAACATCGGAAAACAACCCTGTCAAAAAAATGAGGTATGCCATGTAATTCATAAATATTTATGACTTTGTTGCTCAAAGTTGATCCTACATGACATTTCAAAAAACACACTTGGTGGCAGGCTGAATTTAAGGCATCCTTACCCATGATATGTCTCAAGTTGAGTGATAAATCAATCCTTTAAGGTAAGCTGATTTCTCCGTAATTTTGATGGAGACCATTTATTTGCTTTCTGTCAGGTTTTGTTTCCAAATCTGTTTTGTCCATTCAACCAACAACTTTTTCTCTTCAAGTATAGGCATTTTGTTTGTTTCTATGGTGAACAAAGTCAGGATCAGCGAAGGTTCATCATTCTCACACCAGGGCAGACATCATCTGCATGTTCACTTACACTGACTTAAAGCCAGTTACATTACCGGCCAATAGTAGTCGTGTCCTCATCAGTGCCCATTCAGCAGCATATCAGAGAGACACAAACCACTGCATTCATAGGTAGTTTTTCAATGCAATGATTCAAAGTAAACAATACAATTTCAAATTATGTGATTCAAATTCAACTTTTCAATTCAGTTATTCAAGTTTAGCAATTCAAATTCAAATATAAATGATTCAAATTCAGTTTCTGGTGGCACATATTTCAGCCCATAAGTGTCCTTGCAGTACACGTAAAATAGTATTTCCATTCAGTTGTGATGTCGTTTTGAAAAATTAAACCAGATATAGACTGTCAAACTTAAATCATGACATGAAACTCAGACATGTAGTTTGTCCAAGTGGTGTAGCCATTGGAAGTTGTCCAAGATGGCTGACATTTTTGCGCATGCGCGACTCACATCAATGCAGGACACGGAGTACCGACAGTTCTTACTGGTTAGGAGCCACCAAAGTCGTTTTCAAACAAACAGTCACTTCTCACTGGTCATAACAAAAAACCACATCTGTAGGTGCTGCTAGTTCCTCGAAGGACACTGAATGGTCGGAGGTGCTGTGGTCTGGACACAAGCGCATAGCTTGAAGTCTGACTAGATAAATTTGTGAGATGAAATGATAACTTGATCCTGTTGCCACGCAAGGTAATAAAAATCCAATTGCCATTAAGATCAAAACTGTTTATTACATCAGGCTTCAAACATATTTATCGTGAGGACTGACATGTTTCTACAGCCTCAAGTGGCCATTCAAGGAACTGCAGTTTTTGGCACTTCCACGTTAGCTTAATGTTTTAGCCAGAGGTGGGTGTGGCTTGCTGTGAGCTTGCTGTGAATTTGGTAAACATTGCACCTGCTAAACATCAGTGTTTTAGCATTGTTATTGTGAGCATACTGCATGCTAACATTTGCATGTGACTAAAGGCATTCAGTAAAACCTTGCAGAGCTGCTTATATGGTTGTAGACTCTGAGTCCTTTTACTTAACTGAATTAGTATGCGTCACTGTGTGGAGGTGGCAGGGATCATCTTTACGTGTAACTTTTGCAAGAACTCTTTAAAACCTATTGACATAACCATGGCAAATGAACAACTTGCGGCAGTAAATCTATACTTTTAAAATTCGTGTTGAGGGAAAACAGCCTAATATTTTAACTTACGAAAAAATGTTGAAATTAAATCAAATGTGAATTTTGTGCTGTGTATTTTCACCGTGTTTTCTATGAACATTTATTCATCATTAAAAGGCCTGTGCCAAATTCTTTGGATGACAAATTGTGCTGTATCTCTTAACAAAGACATTGCTGATGGCATTAAAAGTGTTGTATTATTTTTTTTACCTGCCTGTATCACTGTTTAAGCGTAGTTTATTATTTTATTATCTTAACATTTCTGTATTGTGCATACTGGTACAAAAATGTCCGTGAGCTACTTGTGCTGCATTTCTTGTCAATGAATTTCACTCCTTTGTCAGCACATGAGCAGTAAGCTGCTTGGCCTACTAACAAGGTTCTATTGGCTGTTGACTTGAATAACAACATGTTAGTTACTGAGCGAAGGGAAGAACAAAGACCTTCTCCTCGTTACGGCTGGTACCTGATTGTTCTCAGCCTTTCTCTGAAGACGGCTCCTAATATCTTCTCATAATCTGCCATCCTCTCCTCCAGATGCCCCCGCCGCCACTAGCTTTCATGTCTGACTGTCGTTCAAAGCCTCATCATTAATATGATTTATTTCTTGCTGTGTATTATTTTGTTCCTCTAATTTGTTTGGATTTTTCAGCATGGGCGTAAATCAGAATCAAAGCGCTCGCCACTGCTTTTCCCTGTCACCTCTGTTAATGGCCTGTCTGCTGGAGGTTTGCACTGAGAAGAAGCAGACCTGCTGTCTACCTAAATCACCTTTCCATCCTCTCCCCTCATCATAAACACAAAGAGCCCATTGGCTACTTGCACAAACACCTCTTCTGGCTGACCCCTTGCCATAAATCAGCAGCTCTGTGCAAATGCAGGGCAGAAAAAGTGCAAAGTGGTGATGGTGCAAAACAAAAAAACAATCATTAATCTCCATTAAATCCCTGAAAGTTTTGATACTGAAAATATTATAGCTTGACACTTGTACTAACAATATAGTTTGACACTTTTTAAGATATAAATGGGAACAAAATCACAGAAACATGAGATGAGGAAGCTGAGTGAAACAATAGAGCGGGAATGATTGTCATCTGTCCATCATGTGTAGAAGGCGAGTCGCGTCTCAGGCGGTGTGATGTATAATGTGATTGGACAGAGTTGTGACAGCGAGCTGTGACCTTCAGCTGCCTACCTACTCCAACCCCACCTTCCGGGGTTCTGGGAGGGATGCCAGTGCTACTGATCAATGGGGGCATTGGCACTCATCATGTCAAACCCACTCCATGTCCATTTCCCGTCTCTTTTGTCATCAGGCCAGCGCTTTTCTTCCGCTAGTCAATCACTCGGAGCTGTGAACCGAGCGTTCACACAAAAAGTGGTGATATTGCATTAATTCACCCTCATTTTTTGGCTTACATGTAGTCTTTGAGTTTAAAGCTGCTGTTTTTCATCATCTCAAAGCACTCACAAACTATACGCGAGCATGTGCAAGCGCTACACACACAAAAAACGCTAGCAGAGAATTATTCGTGGAGGCGCGTAGCCACAGCAGCCCTAAATGAGAATTTCACCAAACAAACACAATCAGGCCCCTATTACATTTCTCTTTCATGATGCTGAAAGGAAATGCAAACGAGATTAGATAACACAAAGGCCACAAGGCTCATTTCTCTCCTGTGTCTGGAGATGGCTAAATGCTCTAATTCCCCTCTCCACTCAGCTCCTCAGGCCAAGTCCCCCTTTTGTTGAACCCAAACCAACTGCATTAATTTAATGTAAAATTGCCTCTCACAGGAACATTTTTTCCCTTTTTTTTCTAGCACTTTTTCCCCATCCCAATCCCCCTTTGTTTCTGTTAGGCTCTAAATTAACTGAGCACAAACCACTCTTGCTTTAAGTGAGCATGGCATTGTCTTGAACCATGCAATTATGGAGAGATCTGTCCGTCTGCCAGGGGTTTTGATTCATGGTAAGACCTCAGCAGTTAGAACAAATCAGAGGAGTCTGAGCAGGATATAATGGACAAGTTTGGACTGAGAACAGCACGAGAAACGGGCACTCATCTGAGGGCCTTAACGTCACAGCTGCTCGCCGGCACACAACAGCAGCGATAAATGGCAGCTCCATAACTTCCCTCAATCAGATCAGAGCAATCAGCCTGAAAAAGTTTCCCATATGTCGTGGTAGCTGAGCTGAGATGACGGGGGACTGCGGAGGGGAAGCAAAAGAAAGAGAGGGAGAGAACAAGAGTGGGCTCATTTGGAAGAGGCTGATAAAACAGCAAGAGAAAGGCCAAATTTCAGAGAGAGAAGTGCTAGGGTTACAGCCAGGACACAGGCCACAGGGAGGTTAGTGTGTCTGGCTACAATTAGCCAGTCACAGAAGGAATTGAGACGATGCTTCAGGGAGCTATTGGTCCTCAGTCATCAGTGATTATTCAGTCAGAAATTACGAACTTTGAAGGCAACGTGTGGCTGCATCTGGTAGTTTACTAACACATGTTTCCCCCCTCCATATGCAGCCATTCAGCAAGCTCCAAATCTGAAAGTATTTTACACAGGAAGTTCCTTCAAAGACATGTTTGTGATTTTGATTTCCCCCCTTTCAGGATAAAATGAAGTGTGACATCAGTGACACTTTTTAAATTAACAAGTGCACATTTAATATTTAACTCTGTAGCCTAATTTGCCCCAGTTCTACCTCAGTTTGCCTAACGCCATTTGAGAACACCAATTTTCAAAAGCATGGCAGCAGTTTGTGTTAATGTGGGGTTTGCGTAGGAAATCTTATTAACTCGGAGCACTTTATGAGATGTGGTTACGATTGTTTAATTAAATAAGTATTAGAGGGTGTTTTCAAACTCATAAAAAGGTTATTCCATTTCCTCTACTTTCAACAATCCCTGAAAATTGTGTGATAATTAAAACCCTCAAAGTGTTTCATAACATAGAGCACATTTAATACTGCACAAACATACAGTTTATTGAGAAAACAATCTGGCCACACTGAAATCTTTGTCTGCATTCATTTCATTTAGATGTGCTCTGATGCTATTCAAGTTTCCTTTTTAAACTGCAAAAATGTTAATGCAAAGACATACAAACTAAGACACATACAGTAAGTGCTACCATAAACACAAATACACCCACCTCATGGTTCTTTAGTTAATCGCTATGTACATTATGACACTGTTACAGACCCAAAACACAGAGCAGAACTTTGAATATAAATCCACATTCACTCTGTGCTGGGTTTTTTCAGCCCCTCAGAGCTGCTGCAGTTTATTTGTTTGTTATTGCAGCTGATGTGTAACGTGGTTAACAAACACAACATCTGCAACTTGGCGCTCTGTGCGAGGCACCTTCAAAGCCTCAATCATGCGTATCCAGGGATCACGTACGAACATTCGTACTCAGGCACACAGATGGGTCCTCAAGAACACATTTTTTATAAGTTGCTGCACAAAAGCCGTCAGAGTTGAAAGTAAGTGCTGGCGCTGATGATCTTACTACAACAGTAATAATTGGGAGTGATCATGTGGTTTGCAAGGCTTGTGTGTTGGCCCACGGCTCGCCTCAGCCTCACTCAACATCTGAAGAACCCGACCTGCAAAGTTTGTAGCTCCAGATGTGGCTGCGGCTCTCACCCTTGCACGGTCTCCCACACCTGATTTATATCCTGCTCTTGCAGCACTGCACATGTGAGCACAGCCACACGCTGTAGAAAACACACACTCACACAGACATGCACGTAACTGTATATACACACATATGAGTGTATGCATGCAGAGAAAACTTGAACACGCACACATGGACTCCCACAACCCCACATTAGCTCACGCATTGAAACTCACAGGCACTCACAAATAAAAACAAGAAATCAATGTAACCTGTAATTTTTACAGGGCTGATTTGAGTGTGTGTGACAGGCCAAATCCAATAGCTGCAGCAGGGCTGACAGGCCTGACATGAGTCTTGCCTTGCCGGCCCCTCAATTATGCATGGCCCAATGTTTCCCTGGACCTTAATTGAATCACACTGTCTCAAACTTGTTATTTCTAATTTGTTGCATTTGATTTCTGACATCAGCGCTGCTGTGTCATGAATTATGCAAACAGGAGGACCTTTAATTGTGAGTGTTATTAAAACAAAACTAATTGCAGATGATTAAAATGTGACTAGGAAGCAGGATGTTGGGGGCTTCACCCTGACATGGTTTCGCTACTACTGCCAAATAATGATTAGGTCTCACGGCTGTCTGAGCTGTTGTTGTTTGGTGGTTGTGACTGCAACCTTGGGTGGAATATATGTCGCATGGTTTAATGGAGGGACATGATGCAGTCTGTTGCTATACTGCATGCTGTGCACATGACTCTGTGGTGATATAATGCATGATGGTGACACCCTGCATAAAAATCATTTAGAAACACACATGCACACATTGAAATGTAGAAACACATTCATATATCCACACATTGGGAGAAAGAAGAATAGGTAAAATTCATCATCGCAGCTTCTCCCACTTTTATTGATTATACCTGATGCATTTTGATTAGTTCTTCATCCAGAAATGGTTTGATTTTCTCCTAAATACATAGAAAATTGCTTTCAATATTGCTGACAATTTACAGACACTGACTTAAATGAAAACTGCTTGGAATTCAATCTGTTTAAGTGTGTTTCAGGCAAAAGTAATAAGACATTTTGATTGGATATAAAAGTGCAATTGAGAAAGTCACACAAAAGTAGAGCAAGTCAATATCATGCATGTCTGTAACATTTGTAAGTGAGTACCAAAGTGTGTAAAGAAAAAAAGAATTTAAAATCGTGTGGTACCTTTTTTTTCTAGGTTGGGTAACAGCTGCTTTGTTCCTCTTTTAGTCCTTATTTATGCAAGTATGAGCAGTTGGGCAGAACATGATTACAAAATGAGATACTGTGTAAAATAATTGTGCAATTATTCCAATAAAGCCAAAAGCATGCATGTGTGAGGTTGTAAGTGGTAAAATGAACCCTCCTGTTCTACTCATAAGAGATTTAACAATTGAATTGTGCCTGCAGGGCAACTGCTCAGCACCTGACTGAAGGTAGGGATCCTCACGGCTGTGTTCCATACGGGACGTTGGAGATGTCTGGAAGTCATTTCCACATGTGAGGAGGTGGGAGGGGGGAGGGCACACTTTAGTTTCATGAATGTTCAATCAATTCAATAGGACAGCTTAACTTTCTCTTTTCCCTCTCAGAGAGCACATTTATAGGCCCACAGGCATTCACAGGCTGCATTCAAAGGCAGACTGTGCCTCATATACAAAGCAGGGTAATTTCACTTTTGGGGGGCAACAACTGTAAGTTGTAGTAAAGGTAGAAATAAAAGAAGCAAAGCCCATCAAAAACTGGTTTCTGGTGCTGAAACAAATGTGATCTGTGAAATCTGTGAGCTATGTGATAGGGTAAAAGGTTTTATCTAAAGCAGTACAGGCTTTTTTTTTTTTAAAGTATGTCCAAGGGCGTCACTTTGGGTTCAACGCTGGGGGGTTAAGATCTCCACCCATGTAGGGGGATCTTGGGACAGCTGTCACATCCACGGCTTCTGTGCACCGCTTTAAATCCAAACAGTCTCGAAACTTTCTTTCTACAAGTAAACCACATGGTCCAGAATAAAAAGTCAGACACTTCCGTGAAAAACTCAGAATTTACATGTCTTTAAGCCTGCTCAACTGAGTTTGCTCGCCACAGAATTTTAACTCTTTGACCTCATTACCTGGTCACCTGTCCCTCCTCCCCTTACTCTGATCACACTACCTTTATCTTCTTGGATCTAAAGAAATACGAGATAAAACTTAAAAATTAAAAAATAATTATACCTAATATTCACAAGATTGTAACAAATAGCTAGCTAGTAGCTCCGGTAAGAGTATGTGATTGCTAATGTTAGCTAATTGGCTGTTTGCGATCAGATAGTTTTATTGGCTACTTGACTTTACTCAGTCACGGATATTATTTAAAACGTAGTGAAATACAATACCTCACACAAAACCTACTTAAGTAAAAGTAAATTTACAGATTTTAAAAACTATT
>JAQLOL010000005.1:6184801-6201038 GCA_029783665.1 Naso thynnoides | reverse complement strand
GTCACCAACATTTAACTGAAGAGATGAGCTGTGGTACAAATAGATATCAAATGTCAACAGAAATTCAGATTAAAAGCATATTGGGGCAGGTTTTTTGAAAAGTGTGATCAATTAGCAATGTTGTAGTACCCATAGGAAAAGTAATTAGCCTACATAACTTCACAAAGGTGCCTTTTGAAAACTACAGCCTCCGCGGCGTCACGCCACATTTCCTAAATTTCACACACAGAAATAGTAAATGATTAGCTATGGTTTAACAGGCAGCCAGCCAACACCTAGAGGATTTCACTGACCATCAATTGCTAGCTTAACATTTGCCCTGGTCCCTTTCTTTTCCTCTTCATTTTCTCCAGCCAGTGTACCAAGGTAACCCTGGAGCAGGGAGCCCTGAACGCTCAGAAAAGAAAAAACTGATGTTTACCTTTAACCAAACTCCCAGTAATACTACAAACATGTTGAAGTAGCAAAATGCCACTGGGAATTGCAACTGTAATGCAGAAACTGAATTTGAAATTGTAGTCACTTAATATAGCAAAACTATCATGAAAAGAACTCACAGCACAGGTAGCATTGTTGTAATCTCTAGGGACGTGGCCTGATCTGCGGCTTGGTCGCCAAAGATTATTTGTCCAAATATTCATCAAGTGTGTGGTTTGAATACAATTATTTTACTGCTCATGATCGAATCAGAGCCTCTCTGTACTGGAAAATCCACGATTCCGAGTTGGGCTGCCTCATACAGAATATCAGCAGTAACCAATGAGAGGGAGCAGACCAGGAAGCATCACCAACTGGATGTTGCGTAACCTACTCTAACAGTTACAAACATTGCAATGAACATAAACAAAATTGTGCACCAAGCCAAGTGGATTATTAAAAACAATGATCAGCTTGTGGAATTAAGGCAACAACGTGAGTATTGTATCATGCAGGACATGAAGTACCACAACAGGGCTGACAAGGAAAAGGTGGTGTTGGATGTAAAAGGTAAGTGAATAAAATAAACAAAATAGCAGCAACTTTTAGCATCTACTGTTATTATTAATATTAATGTTGTTTGTTTGTTTGTTTGTTTTTTACATCACAGGTCTATGAAAACCACTGTGAAATTGTAACTACGAACAGCTGTTGTGTGGTCTCATAGTCTGGACGACTCGTCTGGTGTGTTCTATCTGATAATTGTCTTGTGTGTAGCCAGCATTACGGAGACAAAGTAGTGCTCCATTTCAGGTTGGGTGTGAAAAATTGGAAAAATGTCAACAAGCAAACTAAAATGACAATAAGTAAATACTGAAAGATATTAAGAAAATCTATACAAACACATATAGGCAAGTATATTTTTATATAGCTCAGGTACGTCCCCTTAAGTCTGTTTTAGTTGTTCATGGGTCCTTATTTTCTCTCTCTCTCTCTCTCTTCATGTATTTGCTGTGCAGAGCTTATGTGTATGCTGCTTAGTAGCCGATGTGTTTAGATGACTTTAAATAATTTCCAAGCAGTGGAACCAAACTCAGCCGCAGCAGTAGTCTTTTATGATAGCATTCTGTTGCAGTCATAGTTTCCATTTTAAGTGTATACATAAGAGAACATGTACACATGTCCATTTTTTTAGAGCTGATTTAGTCAGGATTGTATTTTCATAATGCCACGTTCAGGTTAGCTTCGACTTCAATGAGTTATGACAAGAAAAGCTCATAGTCTTGAATTTGTAAAAGTATCAAAGAACAAAAGAAAGAACAAGTATGCCTCTCTCATTTTTTTTCCCTCCCAAAAAGCAGGAACACATGTCAGCTGGTTGTGTGTTCTTCCCAAGGTAAAATATTTTTCCTAGCAAAAGCACCAAAGTGACAACTCCATCACTGAAAGTAGTTTGTCCTTTGCAGTTCAGTGAAAATATTATGAGAAGCTGAAGAAGCAGAACTAAGGAGGAGGGGGCTGGGATGAGTGACGGACAGCTCTGACACGCCGGAGTACTTAGACAATTACTAACAGTTTCTGCCAGTCACCACATCTGACACAACACAAACACGGCGAGGATAATTTTACATTACACTGCCGGGCACGGGTCACTTTAAAGGAACACAGGGAAGCCTGCTTCAGCTTGCATTTCAAGGCCAATCATCCAAATTGGCCCCACAACACAACCGGCTGCCTGAGACTTAGTCTCTCTCCCTCTCTCTATCCACCACACAACTCCCATAGCAGATGATAACCATGAAAGCGAGACAGCGAGCGGATCTTTGAAGTGCAGCTGTCAGTCAACATGTTTCCAGGGAAGGTACTATGAGGGTAAAATGGCACACAGGTGTGGGAGCAGCCACAGTTGGACCCCTCTAGGTTAAAAGGATAGAGGGGAGGAGAACGGGGGGCGGGGGATGAACTTCAACCCTGAGAAAAAAAGTTAGAACATACTAGCCCATGGGATTAGAAGATTATAACACATACATTGTGTTGGAGCTTCAAATTACACTTTTAGGTCATATTTGGAGGCGCAATAGATTGTGATTTTGTTTGTTTGTTTGTTTTTTTATTGGTTTCTTTTGCACAATTTTGGTGTAGGCTAGAGTCTAGATGGAAAATGTTACCCTTTTTCTCTTGTGCTCTAATAAACATGCCAAATATTAACATATGGATTTGAAGTACATGTAAAAGGCATGTCCATGCAAACAGTAACTCCTTGTGCCAAAAATTTTGTCTCATTTTTTCTTTTTACAAGCAGTGATGCTTTCTGCTGAGAGCTGGATGAGATAGTTGATATTAGGTGTGTGTGATTGATGATATTTTAGCAATAAAATATCGATATCGTGTTAGTGACACATAGATAACAATGTGGTATAAATAATGCAGAGCCTCCTAATTTATTTCACCATCTTTTTATTTTTGATTTGACGTGATGCACTTTAATGCTTGCCGCATCCGCCATGGAACAGAAAAGTTGAAAATAAATTTGATTACAAGAATCGCCTTTTGAAATCTTTTAAAAAATATCATGAGTATCCTTTTTGTAAAATAATTAATCATGCCGTGAAAATCTAATGTTATGACAGTCCCAATTGAAACTGCTCTCACATTTGTACTGCAAATATAAGACCAGCCAGCAACTAGCTAGCTTAACATAGCATTAACACAGGAAAACAATTCTTTTTTATGAAATAAACAAAAAAGAAGTAGTATGTAAATTTGTGAGCTAGGAGTGCTACGAGATGGATTTTATTACTTTCGGTAAAAAGCCAGGCTGTTTATTTTCCACAATTTACAGACTTTATGTCAAGCTAAAAATGCACGATTTAAAGTGATTAGCACTGTTGCCTCACAGCAAGAAGGTCGTTGGTTCGATACCTGGCTGGGGTAGGACTGTCTGTGTGGGGTTTGCATGTTCTCCTGTGTCTGTGTGGGTTCACTACAAGGACCCTGGCTTCCTCCCACTGTCCAAAGACATGCAGGTTAGGTTAATGTTGACTAAATTGCCCTTAAGTGTGAATGTAAGCATGTATGGTTGTTTGTCTCTACATGTCAGCCCTGTGATGAACTGGCGATTTGTCCAGGGTGTACCCCACCCTCACCCCTTGTCAGCTGGGATTGGCTCCAGCCCCCCAGTGACCCCTGCAAAGGACAAGCGGTTACAGATAATGGATAAATAAATAAAGTAGGTAAAAGTGCATCTTTAATTATATAGCACTTTTCTAAAAGCAATTTACAACATGTTTTAAAATAACAATAATGTAAATTAAAACAAAATTACGATAAAAATACAAAACATATTTAAAATGCATACAAAAACAATAAACATACACAGACAACACATAATGAATATATGACAAAGAAGCCAAAAAACAATGGCCAGCCTAAAATGTGTGTTTTTAATTGTTTTTTAAAACAGCCTACAGATTCAGCCGATCTGATAAGAGGGGGGAAACTGTTCCAGAGTCTGGGAGCCATGACTGCAAAAGAGCTGTCACCTTTAGTGCTGAGATTAGTTTGTGGAAAAACCAAGAGGTTCTGATCTGAAGAATGAATGAATGAATGTTAAGCTAAGCTAAACATCTGCTAGTTGTAGCCTACTCACTGGACAAACAATCTGCTTTCAATAAACTCTTCTAACTCTGGGCAAGAAACAATACAAGAACAAGAAACTTAATTCCCTTAAGTTTGAAAATGTGGAAGTCAGTAAAACTGGTGTTGTTATGCAAAATCAGTTTTGGCCACAAAAATGTTATATATTGTCACCATATATTTTCTATACCAACATTTTTATGACTTGCCAGACATATTAATTAAAAGCCTTTCTGGTGTTAATAGAAAGCACAGTCGGGGATATATTACATTTCTTTTGAAATGTATGTCAAGCTAGCTGTATATCAACAGAATTACTGAAAGACACGATTGCCAGCAGACAAGGGACTACAATTCCATCTCTGGAACAATTTTGGTGTACACACAGGAAATCTTTCAAGCTGTCAAACGACGCTGGTGGATAACAGTCAGTATGAGCCTGGATGTGTCAGTATATGGGCCAGCCTTGAGTCGTGGACACAAACATACATATTTCTGTCCTAAAGATTTATTTTGCAATCTGGTTGCTGAATGAAATTTCAATATTTGCTCTCCTTTTAATTCCAGTCTGGTCACCTCTCACTCGTGAAAAAAAGCATCTATTACCCCTTTTACACTGGACTTTATACGATTCTCTGATTTCTGTCACTTTTGTGGGGTTGAATGTGACAAGAACAGAAAAAACATAAAGGCAAATTCTACCACTGGATATGGAAATGTATTTTTAGCAGATTTGTCCTTGCTTAGAAAAATCTGCATATATGCTAAATTTGGTGTTAAAATGGCTTTACTCTTTGCTGATAAATACTTTTTTACCTGAAAACAGTAACTTTCTGAGTCCACAAACAACACAAACGAGAGTCATGAAAATAGAACAGTGAAAGAAAATGTAAAAACAAAGAAGAAAATTCTGAAAGTGCTCTGAAGAGCTAAAGGGGGACTACAGAGCCATGTGATAATTATATGTGGGTTACAGCGAGCAATCCAGTCACATTATACTTATCACATTATGCTGTCATTTAATGCATTGTTGGTACAAAAGTCTTTATTATAGCAGCTTTAATTCCCCTTTTTACCTCTTTGAGAGAGTTCTGCTGACAAACTTGCTAATTAAGAGGATAAAGCAGAGTGTAATATTCACAGATGTTTGTAAGTGCACAAGTTTTTGGATGTGCTTACAGGGAAATAGGAAAAAGGAAAGGAATTTTTTTTTCACCTCTCATTAATTCACTACCATACATCCACCAATGAATATAACATGTCATAAATAACATACTTCAAAGAGTGTTTGCTTTTCACAGGTCATGGCCTCTCATTCAGTTCGAGCCTGCATCAAACATCCAATTGACAGACATCCTTGTCATTTCATCACTGGCAATTCACCAGTGTCCACTTTCTGCATGGGATTGATTTCCTTTCATTTTCAGACAACTGCTTTGATAGCAGGCAGCCAGCCTTCAAAAATAGCCTTTGAATTATGTTCAGAACAGAAGCACTGTAAGTTCTGTAGGACACTTTACCTGTTAGGCACCAGTGCACATGGTGCAAGAAAAATTTACACATAATTTAACTATAATTTTGTGATTGCTGCTACCCTGTAAGGGTTTTAAAAGTAATGCAAATTTTAAATATGTTGCAGCTGCAATTAAAGTGCAAAGAAAGAACTGGATGCAAGTAGGCATTAATTGTTCTCTGAGGTGGAAATTGATCAAATCACACTTCTTCAGTCATTTTTTTTTTAAACTTCAGCTAAAAAAATTGCACACAAATCAAAACTGTGTGACTCCAGTTTATTAATGCATTAAAGCAAGAAGAAAAAGAGAGAGATCTGGAGGAAAACATAGAGTTCCTGCTAAGTTCTAATCAAGTTCTGTTAAGTCAGGGTTAACCTAACTGGCTGCACCTGTGCCTGATGAGGCTGTTTGATGGACAACCTATAATAATTTACTGTGGACTATATTCCTCATTTGTGTTTTGACCTCCAAAGTCTATGACTCCTTAAAGGTCCAAGTCCCTCCTGAAGGATCAACGGATGTGTCATCCATTCTCTCCAAATAATACTAAAGAGTGAGCTACACATGAAGTCCAGACCTAACGTGGTTGCATCCAGAAATCTTTCTAGTCGGTCGTTAACTGTAGCTTAAATCGCCACACCAACTGGACAGTATGTGGTAAAAACTTTCCCTGGACTGGATCATTAAAATTAGTCTTTGTTTTTATGTTATAATTCTGTGCTTAGTTGTTTTTTTTTATGTATATAGTTTACACAAATTTCGCAAATTTCAAATTTTATAGAATTTTATTATAGTTATCACAGTCCTTCTTAATGATGCATGTGTTTGACCTGATTTCACCCTCATGTAACTTCAATGACTCTAAATTTGGAACAGCTCGAGTCACTTGTCAAACCTGACAACAGTGTCACTTTTGTTCACTCCAGCTTGGCCGTGCATCCAGGCTAATTGTTCCCCAGATGTGAACATCCACAGCCATCTAATCACACTCCATTCTGATGTGTGTGTCGGAGTCCAGGTTAATCTGAACTGAGCGCAGATTTCAAGAAAAATCAAAAACATCCTGATTGGCTGACAGTCTCGGTTAGCTGTGTGATTTCAGAGTGACTATGCCATCTCCAATGGACCTGGACCTCCCACTGATGAGTGCTCGGTGGAAATTTGTTTGAAAGACACTCCTCAGAGATCTTAGACACACATACACACATGCACATACACACACGTGCATGCATACACAGACCATCAGACAAAGAGAGAGAGAGAGTCCAAACTCATAACTGTCAATGACGGACATGTTGATGCAGAGACTTTTTGAAGTGACAGAACCGACCAGGTTTCCACTGCAGACCCTTTCTGGTTGTTTTGCATTTTACTCTGTTTGGCTAAGCTTAGATGTTCACTGGGAAATCACAATATTCCTATTGTTGGTATTTTTACACAATGTCTGTCTGGGTTGTTTGACTGGGCAAATTAATAGGTCTAATGGTTGGAATAATTAGGCAGGCAATGTTTTGTTCCAACAAGCACTCTGCCAAACAGCAAAAGGTAAGACGCAAATCCCTCTCTGTGTACACATGCCAACACATGAAAGTCATTTAGCTGCACTTAACTGTCGAAAAACAATTAGGGCAAAGCATAACAACATCTGCATGCACGACTTCTGTAACATGTTTTCTGTATCCTCCTCCTTGCTGGCAGAACAAGTATTGGCAATCCTCAAATGCTAGGTACACTTCATGAATTTTACATTATGCCTGATCATTACCATAACGATGCTATCAAAGATATTAGGAGCCTTCAACGCTGTTTTCTCTTACGCAGGGATCTCTCTCAGATCTCTTGACAAGAAGGTGGGTATCATCTACAGTCATCTATAGCAATGCACGAGCCCCCTCTCCTAATGAGTGTGTATGCATGTCTGAGTGTACAATATGTAAATCCTCGTGTTGAGTGATAGAGAGGGGGGTCGACACTGTCTGTGGGTGTCAGTATATGTGTCATAAATCTTTATAAAAGAGGCTGCATTGTCTCCGCCACCATGTTATCTGATTTATCTTGAAATCAGCGAAAGCTTTGCTTGCTGTTGGTGCTTTTTTTTCTACCTTTTTTCATTAATTTGGACAAATTGTATTATTCCAGCTGTTTTGGAACAAGAAACCATGAGATTTAATGTAGCTCTGTGTGCCCACATGTGAAGTGTGTGTTAAGTACACAACATTTAGATGTATCATGAGAAGTGGGTGGTTTGACAGACGTCCAGTATGAGGTGGAGTAATTAGCATTCTCATCTAATGGTCCCATCTCTCTCCTGCTATTGTCTCTCCCTCTGTCACCCCCTCTTCTCCTCTTCTTCCTGGGTGATGTGACGTCCTCTGAAGCCGTAAAATAAAGCTGGTTTCTCTGCTGTCCCTCCTCCGCCGCTGCCGCTCACAAACAGACTGTAATTATCTTCTGCCAGGGACAGGATCAGTGTGGAGAACAAAGTGCACACAAAACACCCTTGTGACGATCGAACTGGTTTGTACAAAATATGGGCTGCACACACGCAGACGCGCACACACATGATCACAAGCGGACAGGCATGTTTCCGCAGAGACATGCACATGCAGACAAAAACAAATTGCAGATGAACACAGACACCAAACAAGCCCAACTTTTTCCCCCAGTTGTCTTGTCACGCTGTGATAATCCCAGAGAGAAATTGATTTGCTTATTAATGCCACAAATGCTGTCCATTTTTGGGCAATTTTAAAAATGTTGTTTACATGGGATTCATGTAGTCATATGTTGTTTTCTTTTATTAACAAGACATGCACATACAGAGTCATACATACACATACTGTACAAATGCACAGCAACCAGCCTTCTAACAATCACTCAGCACACTGCAGGTTTCTTCCTCCTATTTGCTGCCAGTAAATTGGACGGTCTCCCATACATATTTTCATATGCTGATGGCCACATTACTGGTGCAGGCATCCCGCTGAAGTGATTTGTGGTGCTCATTTGAAAGTGATAGGACACGGGCAGCCACTGAACTCCTACTCAGCTGTGCCTAGAATCAGGCTGTCTTTCTTGCTTTGCAGCTAGCACAGTAACCTGGGCACACTGATAATGGGCTGTTGTGCTAACAGGCAGATAACACATCCAATCCATCACTAACTTCCCAGAAAGTGTGTGTTGTTTTTGCTTTTAAGTAACAAATATAGGCCTGTAGCCACTGAAATATACCCGGCTATTTGTAAAGAGCCGTCCATAAACGAACAATGAATCCATTAGATTGTGCCGAGTTCCATTTAACTACGGGTAACAGGCGTTTTAAAGCAAGAATGCACAGTTGTTACTGACAAATGATGAAGCACATAAAATCATAAGTGCAAGGTACAAAGTTGCTCGTTATTCACTCTGAACTCTTTTCTTATCAAACTGTCAGACTCTGTGGTTGTTATACAATGTGATTGCCTCCCTCTCTCTCCCTTACCCCCCATATCCCCTGTTCTTCCTGTCCCGCTCTCCTCCATGATTACCACACCACCTCGAGCTAGTGAATTTGAATTGGGGCCGCCTATTATTTTCCCCCCATGTGATAGTAATTATTTACAAATTTGTGAGTGTTCATGTGAAATACAGGATGTTCTATTAGAAGCTTTGCGCAACAGTCAGGGGAAGGTGCCAAGGTCTTGATTTTAAATGAGCTATTAGTGCAATCATATTAAAACACAGCCACAGGTAGTCGAAGTCAGGCTGGAGGAGCCCCTGAGACACTGTTAACCCAATCAGATTAATATTACAAACTGTCATGACTGCCTTTGTTTTCCATTTGGGAGAGGTGTGGGCTCACAGGGTTGGGACTCGGTGAATATGATTAGCCACTAGAAACAATAGGCTACGAAGAGAGCATCGCTTTTGGCACCGCTGTATTCAATAACAGAGCAGATTCTCGCCCATTATATTTCTTAATTTGGCGAATCTTCACGCAAATTACTCAGGCTGGTCTCATTTGGGTGAGGATACAGATTACAGAGGGAAAATGGAATTGCAGGAGACGTGGGGCCGCACACTGGGAAGCTGGTGAGGCTGATTGCACAGGAAGTAGTATTATAGGCCATGCATGATGAGCTGCTGTTATGTGGCTAAAGTGATTCTGCAGAAATAAAACTGTCATTCTCCACTGAAATAGCGTGACAAAGCATTTATGTTTCCATTCACATACTCAAACTCATCGATACTTATCAAGCGATTTTGATCTGTGCAATGCTGTGATTAACAGCCCTAATGCAGTTTGTGCTGCTTGGCATCCAGCAGTCGAGCTCATGGCCTTAAGCACGCCACAAGGCGCATACAAGCACATGCTCAAAGCTAGCTCACTCTCTCTGTGAAGAACATGCAAGGCACAGATACCCTGCAGAGACAACAGTTTTGTCACAAAAGCCATTGCTCATTATCTGATACTACAGAATAGGGCATTTTACTCGAAAAAGAGTATGTGTTCTTAGATGGTCCTACATTCAACATGATGTTTTCAACACAGCTGCTCGTCCAATACGCACAGTGGTGCTTCTTATAGTATAATATGCACTACACATATACTGTATTTTGCATATGTGATACAAACATATGTATGAATGTGCTGTCTGTCTGTATGAATTTTACCTGATGAACATGTGACGAAGGAAATGTTGTTCAGAAACCGTACAAATGATCAATAGTGTTTAGCATTTACTGGTCTCTTTACCGTAATCAATCGGTTGTAATTCACTCATTATTAGTGTCACAATCACAGGTTACCATTTGTCTATTGATTGGTTTGTGAGGATGGGTCATATCTGATGTGAGCCTGTCAGGGGGCAAACGCAAGGAAAGAACAAAAGGGGAAGAAGGGAACAGCGTGCTTCTAAAAGCAAGAAATTCTTTTCACTTTTCATGATGAAAAAATACAATTATGGATGAAGTTATTTGGGTTTAGTTTCCATCTTTGTCTATTTGTCAACCTAAATGATCTGATGCTAGCTGATGACATCAGATGAAGTCTGGGCTGTCCAACCAGGCTGCAGACAAGCAACGATTCAAGGGACAAGTGGAGCCATTTTAATAGGTTGAGATGAGACATCACTGTGTTTGAGGTGAAGTACAGGTGATCTCTTGACCCCTGATAGTGGATTTAATCTGTTCAAGTATGACACCACTCAAACTACATTGTAATAAATTCTGGATACTTGGAGAGTGGAGTTTGATGCAAAGCCTTCAATTAAATTACACCTATTTCAGCACATGATGTGCTCCCATCAACTCTCATCAGAGCCTCATTTCAGGATTCATCAGGTATCGCACACCCTCTATGCCTCCTCCCATTTCTCTTTAATTTATTGAGAGAAGCAGAGCAGAGGGATGGTTTACTGAAGTAGATTCTCGAAATGAGTACTTTTTGATGAGATGAAATCCAGAGGAGGCCCTAATGTAGAAGAAGGGTGTTGCATTTGGGGGAAGTTTGGATCAAACATACTGAGTTTTTAAACTATTTTTTTAGCATTCTTCGAGGGCCCTTGCCGCTACATTATACAATACATAGAGCTACATCCTGTCATAATGATAACACAACAACCTCATCAATATTCAAGGGTCAAGGTCAAGTGTGTCATATGTATGCCTGTGTCAAAATTTTTTTTTAAAAATCTCAAAATGAAGTGCACTTCTAGTGCTGTCCTAATAAGAGTGTTGAAAACCCCTCACACCGAGATGAGCTCCCGGCTGAATTTTGCACGCAGGAGCCGCTGGTGGAAAATGTCATTGTCCAAAAGGAGAAAAGCGGATACATAGTCAGGTTTTACAAGAAAAATGGAACACTTCTCATCTTTTCACACTGTTAAAAGGGAAACCAGTGTGCTTGGTGTGTTCACAGCGCATTTTTACTCTGAAAGAACACAATATGTTAGTTTTTACCAAAACTAATGTAGTAATTCTAAGCAGCAAACCCTCCTCTGTCTCTATAACTCTATCCATCTACATTTCTCTTGTGTATGTATGCAGCAGCTGCTGTGGCCAACATGCTGAAGGGTGTAGAAAGGGCTTGCATGAAGTCGATTCAATATCACACACACTACACCTTAAAACAAAACAAAAAAACGCTCAATGTTATGCCTGAAAACATCCAATAATAGCCAATTAGATCATCAAAAACCCTATTCCCAGCAATGTACCCTCGCATGAATACACACCACCAGGGCTTGCCGAAAAAAAGCAAAAGGAGCCCTTGGGCTGTTAAACTTTAAAGCTCCTGCTTCAAAAAACTACATAAAATAAATGATCTGACTAAAACCATAACCTTGGGAGACCTTGCTCACTGCCTGATAATTGTCTTCTTTCATGACACCATCCATCCAGAGCGTTAGGCCTGTGTTCTCAGGCCTGCTGGGCGCTATTGTGTAGAGCAATCACAAATGAGGGGGGGGCTCCAGAGAGGCTGACCTCCGCAGGGAGCTCTACAGCCCCCTGCCTATACGGCCGTAGGGATCTGGGTCTACATAAACAATTTCAAAGACAGGGGAAAATTGTTGCAAACAGCCTGGTTACACTGCCGGGGCACAGTATACATCATAAAAACTACACGCAAATGATTTGCACACAAATAAACACAAAACCAAATGGGCACCAATACACACGCTGGCTTTGGTTCTTACTCTTTGGTTCTTCACTCAGTGTTTCTTTGAGGCAATTGCTGGTTTCAAACAGGATCTATAAAAGATGAAACAACCTTTGCACTCATCTCCCTCTGATGTTCGGAGACGTACCTGCAGCCAGCATTATTAGTTACTGCTCGTATTGATATGCGCCGTGCCCAGTGCAGCGTGTTGGCGGCTAAAAAACCACAGTGTGTTTCTCCCACGCCTCTTCCCTTTGGACAAACAGACGCACTCTGGCCTCCATCTGCAGGATTGTGTGGGATATGTACATCTAATTGGGTCTCAGAATAACAGCAGAGAGGAGGAAGGGTTCATCAAGTTTAGCATCCAAACTAAACAGGTTCAGTCGGAGAATTCAAAGCAGGATTACAGACTAACAGGCGTTTGATTGAATATACACAATAAATAAGAGTGTGTTTCTACAGAGTGGTTATATATTTCCTCTGAGTTTCTGTATAAGCTCTGGTTGTGATGATAAATTCAATTCAAACTGATATGCCACCGAGCATTCATCATAACAAGCGGAACTCAATTTAGCGTGGGCCAATTTCCTGCCTCCCACTGAACGTCATCTAGTGTGTGTTGCGCTATTCAAATCACAATTGAATTCATCTTTCACAGCTTCATCTAATAGAAGCTTCTCTAGTCAAATCCAACCCTGTTAATTTGCTCATCAATATAGCATAAGACTGCCTGCAGGGACAGACACAACAGTAACTTAACAAGGCCGATTCTTTTTCATCAGCGTGTCCCACATTATGTACCTGTGACGTTTATTTGCTGTCCAGATAGACATAGTTATCAAGCTCAGCCAGCCAAAAATAAAACACTCTTAGTTCTTTCTGAGGGCGATTATGCAGTACATTCATTTTTGTTAGTGTGTTAATGTGCGTGTGTCATCCCTGCGGGTTTGCAGGCGTCAATAACACTCTATAAATTCCTCCAACACATCCATAATAACTCACGATAGGGTTCTCTGCCCTTTTACTTCAAAGATGTATTTTTGTGTGCATCTGATTGCCAGCAGAAAAACAGTAATATCCATGAGGCGTAGCTGAAGAAGTGAAAATCCTAATGATCATATTTATTAGGCAAGTGAATCTGTCACAGCGAGATAATATGATGCTTTACTCAGAAGCATCCTGTAAATAAGGGTAATTAGGTACTCTGTTCTCTTCAAAGCGAACAGCAGCCTTGCTGGATTTACTGATGTATCTTTCACTGGTGGATAATCATTAGTGCAGTGCCTGCAATCCGAGGTGTCCATAAAAATGCCTGGAAACACCTAGAGAATAGGATTGTTCAAAGCTGACAGATGTATGGGTTTATGTTCTTCGCTGTATCGGTTGCATGCCATTAAAATAACCAAAACACATAAAAACAAATGGGTTTTTTATTGCTGGTTTGTAGAAACAAGAACAATGTAGTAATTTTGCAATTCAGTTTGGGTCCCACAGCAATGTTTTGGTTCCTACATTTAGAAAAATCCATTCATTCTCCTCCAGCAGACTTGTTCTGTCAAACCAAATTCCTGGCAATAACATTTGTTTTGTCTTTTTTATTTCCTCTTTGTGCATCAGGAAACTAGACAGACCATTTGTGGATCAGCCTTATGGAAAATGACAGCAGAGTATCTGACCCAAAATAAAAGTATTATTAACTTATTGATAATTAAACTGCAGACTCTACGGGGTTTGTGTGAAACCACTTTTAATTATTTGAATTTGTTATCACTCTTAACACGATAAAAAGCCAAAGGGATTTTGTCCTCTCTGATAAGCCAAAAATTGTCCTTGTTAATGATAAATAACTGATCTATAGAGCATCAGTAAACACATCAGGGTTGGTAATTCAGTTTAGAGCATTTATTGTCCTATTTGTAGAACACCTCTTAAAAGCCCAATGGCAATCAAAATATCAAATGCCAAAAAAACAAAAAAAGTTCAATAGTCACTTGACAGCCTACCCTGCTCTACCTTCACGCATTGCTGGTGATTGGAGTCTTACGCAACAGCAAGGCAGAAAGTGGCGCCTTAACGAGCCAGTCATACAGAGAAGAATAGCAGAGAGAACGCAGCCACATTTTACATTACCTGCCATACCCACAGCAGCTTCTACTGCTAAACGAAGCAAAAAAGGAAAGACCGAACAGGAGAACGCATCAAACAAAAAGACGATTGATAGTGCAAGACGCAAAACAAGAGTTAACATCAGTGTGGTTTTTTGGGGAATGGCTTTAGAGGTTGACTCGCATCAAGAGATGGGATTTTTTTTGGTTGGATATCTTAAAAATCCAGCTTGATTCTCTCCAGTCTTACCAACCCCACCTTTAATAAAGTCATTAGTTACAACTAATAAAGCTTATAAGAAGAGTGACACCTGAATCATCTTTTCTTCATGCTATCATTTAAAGTTTTGCTCAGACTACAGCAAAATCCTACGATAGAAAAGTCTCTTGTGAAAAAAACAAAAACAAAAGCTGATTGTTTGGACTGTGGCGTTGAACAATTGACAGGGAAAGCATCCATCTGTCCACATGCAGCCTCAGTCTATTTATACGGCTGCCATTGACTGACAACTACTCCTTAGGCATACTATAAAAGACTAGCGCTGGCTGAGAGGCTGCATGTGTAGCTATTGATTACCAGTCAGAAGAGCATAAAACATCTGGGAAACAGAGAGATGAGTAGCAATCAGGAAAGCTAGCTTTCCCTCAGGCAATTTATAGACCCATTTGCCTTTATCATATGAAATATTCCCCTATTCTTCACCTTAAGGGGGAGCAATAAGTAACCCGTTGTGCGGAGAGCATATGCTGGAAGTCCGGGTGCCCACCTAAAGGCATTGCTCTTTGCCAGCATAATCCTTGCAGGGTGAGAGGTCAGATGTGTGTATATGACATATTGTTATTTTACATGGCTGGCGATGACCCCAGTGAGCTGTCATGGGGATGGTCGAGTTTGCTTGAATGCATTTTGTCCTATTTATATTCATATTCATCTCCTAATGCAACATGCACTGCGCTCTGTAGTAGACTGAAGATAAGACTGCAGCACTGAGTTGAAGGCTCTGATTCATCCATGAGGTCACAAGGTCATGCAGAAGTGTGTGATATACATACGCAGTACTGTGAAATTCAAATGCATATTTATTGATTTTTCATTTTTTTCACTTTGCTGTAGTATTTGACTTTTAATTATGCAAGATTATTCCAGCATGCGTTTGAAACCAAAGATCATCTCACAGATCTATTTTTTGTAATTCAGATTATGGTAACTGTAATTTTAGCATCTTACATCAATTTTAGCATCAGTTTTGTAAATGCACATCTCAGTGCAGCCTGCTTTGCATTGTCATAAACTGAATACAGACAGTTTAAATTGAACATATTATTTCATGTGTAATATATTGACCTAACAAAGCTTGAATAAAACTGTACCACATCGCCACATCAGTGAAAATTTCTGCCTGAGTCACATCAGAAAGATTTTTCAATGGTTGTTTAGCAGTGAAGTCAACAACTCCAATGATCCCATGCAACTTAATGACTTCATCATGACATCATCATGGACGTCTCTTCTTTTTATTATTTTGATTGAGAGACCCCTATTACAGCAGAAAACGACCACTGTGCGTCTAATTCTGCTTTCCATCTGCTTTCTATTAAGAGGGGAAATTCATTAATTAAAAAACAGGCATTGTTTGTTAAACAGACACTTAAGCAACCGTCCTTTTTCACACTATGAACTCAACGGCGAGGTACTGGTTTGAATGTGGAGTTGTTGTTTTTATTTTTCTTTATTTGAGCCAAACAAAGATGAGGAACTGTGGCCTTGGACTGTAATATAATTAGAGAGAAAGCCCGACCCGTCTGGTCAAATGAGATCATTTTTCCACAGCGTGCCCTGGGCCAAGCCTGATTAATTTGCTACACATTGTGTTGGCTTATTGTACCGGTTGCATTACTTGTTCTCATGTTTTTCACTGATC